>VZTO01016792.1:44926-75562 GCA_013400615.1 Syrrhaptes paradoxus | reverse complement strand
AAAAACATCCTCAGTTACTGACCTCTGAACTTCTTTGGAGGATTAGCAAGGTCACCTGCCTCTGGCTGAACCACACACCGGTCATCCACTAACCTAGAAAAACAAAAGTTATTACACTTACTAAAACACGTGTTTGACAACAGTGTCGATAAATGCAGAGACATACCTGTCACACCATAGATAGAGAATCTTACATGTTTCTCCAATTTAATTCAAAAAATACTTTAGAAACTATTGTTCAGCTACTAAGCATAACCAAGAAAAGAAAACTCTACATTTTCCTTCAAGAAAGAGTATTACTTCTATTGCACTAAGTTACGGCCTACGTTTCAGATTCCACTTCATTTAAATCTGGTTAAAGGCCCTTTTGTTACACTGTGTATATTGATGCTACATGTAAAATTATTGTTTTCTTTCATTAGAGCCCATTCTGTCAGATTTTCACAGCCATCACCATTGGGCATAATCCAAAATCCATCAAAATCAACAGAGAGACTCCAAGGCACTTAAATGAGCCCTGGAAAAAGATCTCAAAGAAATACATTGGGAAGGCACACTTGTATTGGATATAAGAAAGGACATTTAAAGCACTGTGGGTTAGGTTGGCCCTACACTTGCAAGCTGTGCCGTGCTTGCAGATTCCTGCATCCTCACTGAGGACTTTTAAGGGGATGCACAGTAAGCAGCCTTCACATTAGTACAAGAGTATATAAGGATCTGCTCATACGATCAGGACATGCCGGGGGGTTGTTCAGTGACTTCTTGTTTCATAAGACTCTTTAACTAGAATTTGAATCTGGAATTTGATAAAACATCTTGGATTTTAGTCTTCAGAATAACATTCTGCTATTTTTCTTCACCATTTCCAATCCTTGTCCTCTGAAGTGGCATGAGGAATTAAGATTCATCTCCAACCAAAACTCTCAGGAGCACATTTTCCTTTGCTATAATGAATGAGCACTTATTTAATCCACAGCAGAAAATCTAAATAACAAATCAAATATATTTCTTAACAATATTTTAGAAGTTAAATAAACAACAAAATTGAAAAATATTATAAGCCCCACTTAGCAGAAAAAAAAAACTGTTAATCTTATCACAGAACTTCCTAAACATAAATTCAGCTTCCCTTTAGGAAACACCCTGTAAATAATCTGCCCATTTCAAACAATTATTCAGGAAAATCATGTTTAAGGACACACCACTGCCCTGCCACTTCACAACAGTCTTAGCAGCATTTTCTGTGGGAAATTGCCAGAAAAACACAATTTGGGTTCAGCCAAATTACACAATAGATGCATTCAGTCTTCACTCATGTTGATGAAGGCTTTGCATCTAGCCACAAGCTCAGCAAGACCAATCACCCGGTATGGCCATGAATTTTCTACCTCTAGGCAAGCTGACTGCTGACAAACTGCCCAGTGTGGTTGCAGCTCCCAGAAACAGAAGAGAAAATGACAAAGGATTTTGGAATTCAGCAGCTCAGATCTCATAACATACTTGGATGCAAATGTCAGGTGTCAGTGAAGAAGGAGAATGGAAGTAAGAGTTCCAGGAGCAGGCAGGGGAGCTGCCTTATTGAGTTGTGGTTTTCACAGTCTAGGCTAGGCCAGGCTTAGCAAGAGCAGGGTGAGGTTCAGAAAGCTGGACTTAGGGAGAGTCAGTCCTGCAAGATGCCCTCTGACTATGATCTAATGGGCCAAAGCTTCCCATAAACAACACCTAAAACCTAGAGTCACAGAAGAAACAGGACTGAAAGACTACCTTAACAGAAGCTCTGACAGGGGATTTTAATGCCAAGAAGTACTCCCCCTCCCACAAAATCCCTCAAAGGCTTTCTGACTGAATCCATAGGGTTTCAGTCAGAAAATCCATAGGGTTTCAGTCAGAAAATCCATAGGGTTTCATAGCACTGTCAGGATGATGAACAGTACATTGGAAGCTGAGTGTAATTCACAAGGAACATCTTGTGCTCCTGGTGACAACTTGTGTACCTTCATGAACTTCCCTAGAAGTGTGGATGAAATGCAAAACATTCATCATAGCACCACATCACTGTAACAAAAGCCATACAGAAACAAGGTTTTGGTGCGGAGAAAAACAAACAAGATCCCACACACTCAGAGCCGGTTAGCGGCAGTCTTCAAACACGTTAGACATCCAAGGCTCAGAAAACAGACATTAAACAATTAATATCAAACATTTTCATTTAAGCATTCTCTAAAGGCACAAAGATAAGGACCATAAATTAGTTCTGCTGTCGTTAAGAACCAAAGACATCAGACAAGACAAAGGAGAAAGGAACTGCTGCTACTCCCATCCTATAGACACGAAATGACAGCGCAGAAAGATTAATTGACATGTGGCAGGACAGTGGCATGACAGACCAGAAAGATCACCTCCTGAGCCCTTGCTCAGCGCCTCAGCTTCTGACACCTTTGTATCTTACAAACAGGACAAAAATCTGAATAAAGTACTGTTTTGTCGGTGTAGCAGTCTTCGAACAGTTTAATCCCCAAAATTCCCATATAATGGCATTAATCCTGTATTCCAGCAGTATGTCATTCAATTAGTTCAGTAGCTACTTGTTTACTGCGGAGGTGCTTGTTACTGTACCGTAGTAAGAGCCAAGTTGCACATTGCACATGCTGCAAGACTGGAACAGAAGAGGATCTTCACACACAGGCTACTTCCCCCGATACACAATTCAAAATAGTCAAATCCCACTTTTTATACAAAGCCAAAAGGCAGCTGTGGTTTGTTCCTGAAGCCTGCTACGTGGCTGCACTCAACAACCAGTAATTAATGACCTTTGTAACCCGCAAATAATCCATTAGAGATGCGTGAAATCAAACAACAAGCTCGACTTACAAAAGGTCCTGGGCACCTGCAGCTTCTGTCAGACCACAGCATGGCACATTATAAGATCATTTGCTTGTTGGTTTGCATAGGACAAACTAGACGAGAGAAGCCTTTTCTGATAAAGGCAGAATTTACTATACTACACCATCAAATTTGCTAGCTATTTAAATACTGGTCTAAATTACTATGCCAATATTCAAAGCACGGTATCATCAAAGCTTTGGCAAACTTTAAAGGGTTTAATTCTGGACTGCAGACAATACTGCTTTCTGCCCTCTGTTGTCATTCAATACTTGGCAGATACAACATGACTACATTTCAGTTTTTCATATGTTGGCGGTATATAAATAACAAAGGAGTTCCCTGCACATGTATGATATGATTTTTATTTGTGTAAGTTCTTCCCCAAACACAGTAAGTATCTCATTTATGCACAATGCCTCCAGGTAATTGTTGCACTCCTGTAGTAATTAAGTTGTACAGCAGTTCACTGGTGCTTAAAATCATCAGACAAGTCAAAATAATAATTCTGACCCTGGACTTTACGCATACCCCTTTGTATTCAGTAATTGCAGAATTAGGGTCTGAAAGTAACAATGTTCATGAGATTGCTTGTCTTAAAATGACCAGTCATTCTCCCACTGAAGCCAGTGAACGTTTTTCCACTCACTTCAGGGTAAGCAAGGGCAGCTCCTCACCATGCCACTGCACACAGCCAACCTCACAGACCAGCAGGTGTTTAAGCCATTAAGACCTCGCACTACAGTGTACAAAGCCACATTAAATAAGAATTGAAACTATCTAAAGCAATAGCTAGGAGTTAAGGTGTGCTTCTCAGCAGAGGCAGGGAAAAATGTCAAGGCAGCTTCCAACTCTCTGTTAGCATTAGCCAGGATAGTGTACCATAGTGAAACTGTCAAAGCATGAACCCATATGGAGTCCTACACCTATCTTTCTCTCCCTTCATTTCCCTGCATCATTTCATGGGGTTAAATCCATCCTTTCTCACCATATGCAAAGCCAAACATATGTAGAAGCATTCAGTTTAGTAACATCTTGCAGCAATGGATTCAATAGATAAGGTGGCACCTTATCTCATGTTCTCAAGCTCTTCTGATTACTTAACACAGGCTACAGGTAAATACATCAAAGGTTTCTAGGAACTTGCAGATGTAGCGTGAGGGTCAAGGAATAGTTGTATAGTGATAATCCTAGGAAACCTGTTCACAGTGACAAGTTATGTTAAATTCACTACCAAGATACAGTTGTACACTGTAATAACAAAAAGCAATATACAAAAAAAAAAAAAAAACCAGAAAAGGAATGATAATGGATTTTGTGAAATTTAGGGCTCTTTCATAACATAGTATGCTTTTTAGATTGTCCAAGAAGGCAGCCACACAATATTCATTTATCCTAGCTTTGTGCTTTCAATTTAAAAAATATCATCCTGGAATGTATTTTGTCTCTTCCTCCCAACACAGACTTCCACTTTTCATAACCAACATTATTAAGCAAAACAATACCTAAACAAACACACAAGACAAAACTCACCAGCACACAGACTCTCTCATTCATTTAACTACGCACAGATATGTGTGCGCACATAACTTCTTAAAAAACACAAGACTCAGCTACTAATGTCTAACTATTATAATACACAGGGATGAACAGAACTCAGTTTGGTACTCTTTACACATACGTAGAGTATTTTACTCCTCAAGAAGCTCAGTAAACTAATCGAGAGGCCATGTCTTCAATTTAAGACCCTCTCTCAGTTGCTCAGCTTTTACTCTCTTAATGGTATGATAATTTAGCTGATTTCCTGAGCAGCATAAGGCCTGACTGCAACAGAAAGAGGGGGCAGTGTTGACAACAGACATCAGCAAGAAGAGGTGGACATTCTAATTGCCAGTGGAGCCAAGCAATACCTTTGTTCAACATCAGTTCACAAATCATGCTGAGGTTACATCCCAAAGATATGTATCCTCAACACCCTCTCATTAACAAAGCACCAGCCCTCGGAGCCTCTCTTCCTTTTCTCCTCAGACATCCCTCCACATACACAACCTCCTTATCAGAAACACTCCTCCAGAGCACCTTCCGCCCAACACACTCCTTCCCTTCCTAACTGCAGCTCTCATCTACAAAGCCTCTCCCAAACTCCACACATCCCAGCACACAGTAACTGCTTGGAAAGAGAGGTGCTAGTCACACCACTAAGAAGCCAACCAATAACGAACAATAGGTTTATTAAAATTTTGCTGCCCTGGAAATCAAGCATCAAATACGTAAGTGCCAAAACAATCAGGTCCACCCAGTTCTTCTCCAGGTCCACCCACTTTTCATTTCACTAAGCCTCTTATCAGGCATCTAGGTCAGCCCACTTCTTACTTGCTTCAAGTGGTCTCCTGCCAAAAATCTACAGTCATTATACCTCACCCTTCCCAAAATGTGAGTTCATACTCCTTTTTGACTACCAGTCCTGATTGAGATGATTTACAGCTCTGTGATTTAGCTCCATTGTATGAAATTTGTCCTTTTTCCTGTCTTCTTCCTTTCCAAAGCCTAATTTTTCATTATCATCTTTTCACATCAGCAGTCTTTCAGGGTCTCCTACCTTAACTCCAGCTTGCACAGGAAAAAAAAGGATCTTGCTTGCACTTATAGCAGGGCTATTAAGCCCCTGTACCATTTGGGAACATTTCAACATTAAAAATCCCTTTTGATAAATGGGAGGATCGCAGTACACAATATTTAAGCAAGAACTGAACTACATGCCAATGAGGTGCAGCAGCACAGAGGGAGACGAGAAAGTCTGACCACTGCTTGCCCCAAACTTCAGGAGTTTTCTTTCCTTTTCCTCTTAATTGCTAAAAATACAATACAGGTTGAAAGAAGCTGTTAAATTAATATCCCTACTCCAGGAAAACAAACTTCTATATATCTGAAATATTCCAAACCTCTCGAAGGTCTTAAACACCAGACAAATTTCACCATAAACCCTCCTCAGTGTAAAACAAGAGTGTGGGTGCATTTTATCAGATCAGGAAGACTCATCCATTCTCACCATGCTGAAAAATGCTTGTGCAGGTCACTTTGAATTGTATTATCAAATGCCAAGGAGACAGAAGGGCAGAAAGCAAGATAGGAAGCATATACCAGGAAACAAAACAACAGCATGCAAATAAGCAGCTCCACATTTGCACTAACAATTGCCCTAAATCAGGCCTAAGGTTTTTTTCCTTATCTGATAGTGCATTCACACATTCTTGTAACTGTACCTGCAGGCTTGCATGTCAAAGGGGGAAAAAAAAAGCAGAACTTTTGCCTGTTCAATTAAGTAATCCAGCTATAAATCCCAAATGTCACTTTTTTATTGCTTTGTATTGTATTATATTCAGTCATGCTTTTAGCTTGTAAAAACTTCAGAAACCTGTTCAGGTAGATTTTGTTTATCCATTTTATAGTTACATTTACTTTAAAACATGTTAAGTGAGACCCCAACCACCTCGGGATGGAGGTACTAGCATTCTGCAAGGCTTTCCTCCTAGTTTAAACTGAACATCTGGCAATTTTTCTTCTTCTTTCTGGCTGAGAGGCAGACGAGAAACCCAGGCGGACCTGGCCAATATATTCCTCCCACCCCCATCCATCTTCCTTCTGTGCACCCCTCAGCAAAACAAGACTGATAACACTGCACTCGGAGGTGCACGCTCACTGCCAGGTCTGCCACAATCACAGAAAAATGTTATGTTAATGTGCATATGCATAGGGTACAAAGAATACACATCTCTTGAAGTCTGCAAAGTCTATCTTTTTTTAAAGATACTCACTGTGACCCACGGTACACATCCAAGGGTGAGGATTTTTATGCTGATGCAGTTTTTTCTCAAAAGATTCCAGCCACTGAGGTGTGGTGGAACAAAAGAGAAAAACCTTCCTTCAGTTTCAGTTAAGCTCACTCAACTATTGCTCATGAGGACAGTTGTGAAGGACTGCTTTAGTTAACTGTCCACAAAATTAAGAAGGCAAAGAAAGCTGTATTAATTATTACAATTTTGTTAAAACTGGAAATTTTATCATTTCAAGACAAGACTTTAAAAAAGTAGGACATTGTAGAAGTAAACATCATGTATTAAAAATGTAGTTCTTTAAGGATATTATCATACATTAAAATAAAAAATGGCATCATCTGCTCATTAGCAGTTCAGCAGTCTATTTGAAATTTTATCTCACATACAGTATTCAACCTAGTCTTCATATTCATGTTCTTCAGGGCAGAGGCCACATACCACAAATGTCGATGATAATCTCCAAATACTCCCTTTATTTATTTTAGGAGCATCTGAGGCATCCTTGATCAAAGTTTTTTAAATACAATCTAACTTCTGCAGCTCTTCTACTTAATCCTTACTCCAACTAGCTATATATTGAACGCAAAAACTGTAACAAGTCTAGGATTTGGCCCAACACAAACACATTGCTACTTAGTAGAAGCAAATCAGAAAAATCAAGATTATACACATAACTAACTCTGCTTGCTTACACCTTACAACCACCTGTAGCAGGTCTGCCTCTCAGCTCTCCCAGTGTAAAAGCATGGAGGAAGCAGAATTACAAGGCATACTGACATAACATACATTAGAAACACAGACGCTGTGACCACTGTTAACTAAACATGGGATTTTCAGGACTATGCAAGCCTACATCTTTACATGAATTTTAGACACATAATTCACTAATCTGTCCCTATCAGAGAAAGTAGCTTAAATTTCTACGGTACATAAGTGACTTCAGAAAAGAGGTCCTGGTAATAGCATCATTGGTCTCAAAATCAAGTAGACATGCAGAACTCATTGCAACATTACCTGTTCAGCCAGGGACAGCAAAGCAAAGCCAGCAGTAGAAAGAAAAAAAAAGTCATAATCAAAAGAAATTCTACATTCAGCTCACACCAGAAAAATTCATGCCTTTTGCTCAGTTTTATCTACAGCTACATTGTGCATATTTGTGAACATCCACTTGAAAGGATGGTGTACTAATGAAAGGAACCAGAAAGGCTGGATTTGCCACCATTAACACCATTTAATAACAGAGAGAAAGGTTTACCCTGAAAAATACTGTTAACAAATGCCTGTTCAGCCTTTATATGTGTCCAGCTCTGACTGATGGTAATGGGAACTACGCACATCAATGGATGTTCCAATTCTCTAAACAAAAGATTGTATTTTCTTTTTAATTTTCATTTTGCAAAAAATACAAGTTTTTGCAGCTGGGACAGGTATTTTTGCATATTCTCTTTGCTATTCTGTTTCTGCTGAAGCAAATTAAGAAATACCTCCCAAACAAAAACCAGCTGAAAAACTACAGTGACTCTGTTTACTTGGTTTTAAACTAAGCAGAGCCAGTTTCCTACTGGTACAGATCATTTTGGGACCTGTTCCAGATTCTCTCAGAGCTGCTTTCCCAGTAGCTCGGATCAGCTCTTGTAGACTTTTGCCACACTTACACCCAACCTGTACACACTCGCTTAAGAGAGTTACACGTACCAGTGCCAAGAAGCAACCTGAACAGGAAACGTTTGGGAATGCTCCTTCCATGGGGAAGGAGTTGGGAAGAGGGAGAGCCATAAGCAACATGGCAAGATAATAGCTTCTGTGCAGGTCTATGTGCATAAAGGTAAAGGTGGAAGAAGAGCCAATGCATTGCCATGCTACTTGTGTGAATCTTTCATAACTAGCATTTTAAAATGGGAAAATGCTGTAATAAGCAGGTTCAAACCTCAAAACTGCTTCAGACCTTTCTCAAATTGATTACCATGCAGGGTGGCATCCCCTCTGGTTTCACAGCAGCAAGGCTATACTCACAACAGAAAATTTAACATGTCCAAGAATGCTCCCAGGGTCTGAGGCCAAGCAGCATGGAAAACCCATCTACTTCAGCAGATCTCAGCATTCAAGCCAGGGTGGCTGCATGCTCCAGGAGGAGCTTCCAGGAACCCTCCAGCTGCGTCCCTGCACAAGGTCCAGGGACAGCATCAGTGTCAAAATCACAACAGGAAACACTCTTAGCAGTTTGCTACTACAGATCATTGCATCCCAGCACCCCAGAGCACACGTGAGCATGTATTTATTTATTAATACAGACATAGCAGAATTTTCTTTTTTTTAAATGGTTTCACCCTTGACTTAAGAGCTTCCACATATGCTCTCAGTACTGATATTATGCTGAGCTGGGACAGGATGGGATTTGTATCACAACATAAATATCAGAGCAATGACTCAGCTGAACAGCGAAGAGCACCAACTCTCAGGGTGTGCTGTCAGTTGTCCAAATGTTATATCACCTACTAAGGTGTGTCTTAACAACAAGCTCTGTTACAAAGAAATGAATTTGGCCTTTTACGTTAAGGCCCTCCAGTTCTGCAGCATTCTTTTCAGCTGAAGGAAATGCTTCCAGGTCTCCTCATACAGTTCATCCTGACACTGTAACATAAAAAATGCCTGCAAATAATCGCTTTGGAGAGCTATTTGGAGAGCTGGAGTCCTTTATCATTTATATACACTTACTGGAAAATAACTGGCAAAGAAGCAAAGAAATCACTTCTTCTAGAAAAGCCTGCATTTCATTGATACAGTAAGTGAAAGAACGGCATCCACTTCATTTGTTCTTTTAAGTGCGTTACTGCTGTACACACACCTATTAGCACTCATGTTACAATCCCATAAAATCCACAGGTTTTTAAGATGTGGTCTATGTTTTACCTGGGGAAATGGAGAATGGTTACTCCTGGATCAGTGAGTAGAAAGCACTGTTATTCTCAAACGCGATCCAGGCGCACACAACACACATTCTCCCTCCTGCGCCAAAGCTTCTATCTCACTAAGCAACAGCAAACTGGCTTGAGGGTTACAACTAACTCACGTTGCAAAGGTTTTTCAAGTCAAAGCAATCAACTTCAGAAGAACTGTGATGGTATCATACATTTTATTCTAAAGCTTGTGATTTTTGGTATCTTTTCTCTTGGTCTACTTCCTGACACTGTATGAATATATATTTTGAAACCCTCTATTTTAAATGAAGAGGAAAAGAGCATGTGTTCTTTTGCTGTCACCACTGCCCAGAGAAATGTGAAAAATGGCCTCCAGCTCTGAAAGCTCAAAAACCAGAAGACCAAAAGAATTAATCCATGCATGATTACTTTTTTAAAAATCTCACAATTTTTCAAACCCCTCTCTTCTGTTTGTGGGGGATCTGACTCATAACTTTCAGAAACAAACAGGAAATACTGCAGACATCTCCAAGTATTTCCTCTTTCTACCTTCCCACCCACCCCCCTTGTCTTTTACTTAACTTCTGGATGCTTTTTTATTCCTTTTGCTACATCAGCAGTGAAACAGCACCGCTCTACACCACCCCCAGTGTGCTAAGGTATGCGAGGCCTCCTTTTGCCCAGACCGAAGGAAGAGGTGCCCTTCCTCCCCTCGACAGGACAAAGAGAGGCTGTCACGCGGCCCTCCTCCATGTCAGGTGAGAAAGCAAAGCCCCTCCGCCATGCTTCACCCCCACTGCAGCCACCACAGCCTACAGCCTCACGTCAGCAGCCCCTTCCCCTGGCCAGGAAGGGGCTGTCAGGGGCACAAGTCAGGAGGCTGGGTGCTGGACATGACCTTCCCCAGCACCTCCCCACAGGCAGCAGGACTCGGAGGGGAGCAACAGGATGAAGAAGTGTGACAAGGTAATGTGCTGGGAAAGCTTTTTTACCTCACTCTGTTTATTACAGCGCTTCCTTTCATTGTATACACGGGAAGAAAAAAAATAAAATTCATTTCCCCTTCTCCATTCACCACCAGGACCCGTCACAACGGCAGGCGAGCAGCCGCTCAGCGCGGACTGGCAGGAGGCATGGTAGGGGGACAGCCATGGGGTGGGCTCCACTGCGCCCAGAGCAGAGCCCTGGCTGTAACTCACAAGGAACTGCCGGCAGATTTTTTAGCTTGCCCTGCCACAGCAAGCAGTTTTCGATGACCACTGGTGGCCAACATGTGCCCTCAATCAACAGGTGGGTGGGGAAGGGCAAAATTGGAGATCTGAGAAGGGCAGGGGTGGGGCAGCACACGGATGGAGCTCCAGGGCCTCCGGAAGAGGAGAAGCAGGAGGGGGCAGGAGTCCTTTGCCTGCTGGAGTGAGGGGCAGAGGAACAATAATATGAGCAGTGACAGGAGAACAGAAAGGGCCTGGTTTGAAGAAGACTATTGCAGCTACCACAAGGAACTGGAGCAAGGTGAGAAGGTGGTGGGTGATGGAGTAAGCAGTCATCATTATTTACTCCTGCATGACCAACCCTCCACCAGTGTGGCGGGGACCATGGAGGCATGCAAGAGGAATCTACCTGTTTCCCTTTTTGGAGATGTCAGCTCTCTCAGGCTTTTTTGTTTTCTTAATGGAAAAAAAACAAATAAGTGGGATACATTTTAGCAGCCCTTCCCAGGAAGAACACATTCCACCTTTCAGGGTACTTTGTGTATTTGATCTCTTTATGTCAGTGTACAGTCTTAAATGCAATTACAGGCAAGCCTGAGATCCTGAGGCATATATCCATGCCACCCTGCTTCCCATAGTGACTTTGACTGCAGCAGCAAGGCTGCCCTGCTACTGGACAGTTTCTCTGCAAGGGGAACCTGGACACAAAAAAAAAGCATACCAAAGTTCACATCTAGTTCCAAGTTAAACAAACTAATTGGTGCACACAACCCCCACTTAAAAAGTCCTGCTAAAGTCAACCTAATATTGTGCAATTACATACAGCAGAATAAAACTGTTCTCATCTTTTCCTTATCACCCCACAACCCTCTTGGACTGCTACCCATTACCACAAGAAGTTAACCCCCCGCCTGGCACATAGAGATTAAAAACCTGCTCACTGCCTTAGCTACGATTCCCTATTCATTTGTGCACAGTAAATAATACAACTCAGCTATAAACTCATCTGAAAAGATAGTACAGCACCCCACCCAAAAATCAGCTCCATTTTTATCACCTTTCCAGATTTTGCTACATAATAAAAAAGCCAATCAACTATCTCTGTGGTGCAGCTTTGTGTATGGTTACACAGTTCTTTCTCCAAGTCAAACAGCACTACATTGTCTGGGATAATCTCATCTACTCACATAAACAATTAGTCTGCTTTATTTTGATTAACACTTCCGTTTAAGAGGACATTGAGATGCTTCAGCCCAAGTGGCAGAAGGTCTGGCCTCCTGCTACAACAGACATGTTCTTCTCAAGCTTTCACCCTGATTGGAAATCGTGGCTGCTGGTCCCCAAGTACCTCTCTGAAGCAGAACTCTATTATTTGACACATGGAAATAAAACAGCATTCATTTAGGTGATGCCTGACACTCTTCTGAGTTACAAGACTCATAGATCACAACATTCAATAAAAGGGCTAAATTGACCCAAATGCAGGAAAGGGCAAAAGTAAACATTGGGCTATTTGGGACATTTCATGTCACAACCTTTCAGAGTCTAAGCAACAGTCAACTCCACTAGCACAAATCATCTACTAAATTGTTTAAGTATATGAACTCATATTGCTTAGAGAGAGCTAAGAAGCACTCACATAAACTGTTTTGATGGTGAACAGTGACGTGCAGCCACTGATAAAAAATAACTTGCAGAGTAAATATATTTCCACAGCCTCAGTGGTCTGAAAAATTATTCACCAAGTCAAAAGCCATTATAATCTCTGATACCGCAGTATTCTCACATATAAATTCTTCCCTCAGTACAGTGCCCTAAATAAGACACCAGAAGTTAACTGCTCTCCTGTGATCCATTAAGATATAAACAGATATTGGTTAAACTTAAATGGATAATCTTTCTTAGAAAAATGGAAAGCGGAGACAAGGATTTATGCCACTGCTTGTATGTTGCTGCTTGCTACTCTGACAACTTAAAAGGAGTACAAATTGTTCCGGCACCTCACAATGTGCAGTTCATCTGGTTGGTCCACAGCTTTGTGTTAGCACTTACGTGAGCTGGAAGTCATCTTGAGCCCTTCTTGTTTCTTTTTTCTAACCCTCAATCTGATGGTTTTAGAATATATTTTTGTTTATTTTCACCTTTCAAGTTCAATTTTTTTCCTAGGAAATGAGCACCTGAAATAGTTAATTGCTTGTATATAAAGCTCTGTGTTTATACAAAAGAAAAGTTTGTATCTAACCTGTCATCCTGAAATTAGAAAAAAGTATCACAGCACTTCTACTCACCAAAGTTGTGTGTAAATTCCTGCCAATTAACTTTGTACAGATCTTGTCATAGCTGTGGACAAGACTTTCAACTGGCATCTGGATCAGATTCTCTGATGACTGACTTTGGCAAGGCAGTGCCCAGAAAACACCTGACCAGCAAGCACTCAATTCACCACATGCAAAGGATAGCACAAATATCCCATTTCTCCTCCCCTCAACACACAGCAGCAAAGGTGGCAGAAGTAAATGAGGACTTCGCAGTGCCCCCCCACCCCTGCATCCCCTCTGGTCAAGGCCCATTTGAAAGCAGTTGCTTCACATTAGGGCTAATAGGGATCAGAAATCCAGACACACGGAAAGTCATCTGGCCACTCAGGTGCTAGTTTAATGTGGGAACACCAGCCTCCAAAAAGAAAATCCCTCATCTCCAGAAGACAAAGAGCCACTAGCCAGTTAGGGCAGTGTTGAAGTCCTGTCCATCACCCCTCCTTGGAGAGTTCAGAATTTACAAAAAGGATTTAATTTAAATCCATACCATTATAAAGAACCTGTCGGCATCTTTCAGGCAATCCTCAGTCCCTTCACATGCACTGTCTATCCCAAAAGATCCTACCTCCAATCTACGCACTGGGTAGTAGAGGAGTCATCAATCTCCTGAGATAAACCCCTAATCTGGGCAAAGATCAGAGCATCTCCTCTTTCCTGCAAACTATCAGGAAAGCAAAGCTTGTTGGCATCCCAAAACTCAAACTCTCTTAATTTTTCAAACTACCCTAGAAGCAGAAACTCTGCATAAGATTGACTCTTTAGTGATAACAGATAATCACTTGTTATCTGCTGTTTGGGTTGTGTGGACCCCCTACTGCTCAAATTTTCCCTTCAACATCCTCCTACCAACCACACAAACTGCAAGTGCTTTGGCAGAGGCAGTGTCAGTGGTGCAAAATACACCCTGAATCATGCCACTGCCAGCACAAACTGCTCTTTCAGGATGACAGAGCTCAGTAAGGAGGACAAAATGAGCTTCCTGTTGCTCCACAACTGACACAGTAGATTAAATACTGGAAACTGGGAACTACCTCGGGCTGCATAGCCCAGAGACCAGGACCAAACACCACACAGAAAGACCTAAAAACATACTTCACTGAATGCGTAGGGAAATAATCTTTTCTCCTCTTCAACTAGACTAAATAACCCACCTCATTTCACTGAGAAGAATTCAGTCCTGTTTTATATGGAGAAGGATCAAGAACTTGTGGAAGATATTTAAGGTCCAGTTTACAAAACAGATCTACAGTCCTTCTGGCTGCAAAAGTCAGGGAGAAAAAAACTCTGTTTTTTTTAGCAGAAATAATGTGTGTCTTCATCAATAATTAGGAAACAAGCACTCAGATCTGATCCTTCAAACTACCATCACATAAAAACTTCCTGTTCTTGAGCAAAAACTGACAGAACACAGAAATTCCAAAAACTCATCCACCTAGATACAAATTTGATCTCTTTAGTCCATGCACTTGTCACTACAAGCTAAACTATTATAACACATATATCTCAAACTACATAAAAAAGGAGGCACAAAGTGCAATTGAGACTGAATTCTCCTTGATTCATTATGCCTCACTCACATTCAGTCAACCCTTTGACTCCATACACTTTCCTGAAAAAAGGCTGCCACGAGATATTTGTATTACCAAACACAGGCTTGAACGAGCCTTTCCAGTCTAGTGTTTGATCTTCTGCACAGTCCACATCACCCCAAAATTTCTTTATTATTAAGAGATTTGCTTTATATTGAAACAAAATAGCTTCTGAAGTATAAATCATATTCTCACCCACTCCTGTTTTAAGTCCCTCAAAGGCAATAGGACAATTTCCTTGAGTCTATAAAATAAGGCAGTTGAAGGTACGAGTCCATAATGACCCTTTCTACCACACCCATCATACTGTGGGCACACTGAGATAGTGCATCTTTTATGGAAGCCTACAGTCTCAAAGATTTAGTGAAATACTTGGAATTTAAAATTTTCCTTTGATCCATAGATGGCTTCCTCGACTCCTAATCTACAAAAACCATTTGCAAAGTCTGTTCTATTACCAGTGCCCTTTGGTGCTTGACTTCACAGTCGTCAGGCGATTTTGTGAAATGAGTCATGACTATGTCAGTGGACAGTCATAACTATCAATACTCTGTCATAAAAAAAAAAAACATAAGCTCTTCAGCAACACACTCCATTGATGTCCCCACAAGATACTGCTGCAACTGGGCTCTCTCTCTTCTCTATCTTGCAAACATCACATTTCCTGCACCATTTTCCACATCCTGCTTACACTTCACCAAATCATATTTTTTTTCAAATCAGCTGTGACTCTTGCAGCCCCCCCAACTTCAGCAGTTTCAAAGCCACAATATGATTTCTGAATGAATATAACCCATGTACTATCCCATTTCAAAATTCCAAACCTGCCTGATGCAACCAGAAAGCTTTGATCTTGTCACTCTGAGGGGATGCTACACTTTAAGATGATGGCAAGGGCCAATTATGTCCCCCAAATGCTCTCTTGGGAAAGCTTTTGGCTGCTCTGAAGTCCTTTCCAGGAATATACGTTCTTCAAGTGGCTGATTCAGAAGGTTTTGTATCTTATTCAGGAGGTTTTGCAAGTTATGTGAAGGAAAGAAAAGGTGATCTCTTTTTCAGCAGAATCATTCCTTGAAATAATCCTCTGATCTTCTGCCTAAGGCAATATCTGCAACTTAGCCTTCAGAGAGTTCATTTGGGTGAGACATGAAGGTCACCCTGCTGCTCCCAGATCTGTGAACACCTGCAAAAGCACAGCCCTGCTAATTCCTACAACCACACAGCAAGCTGTCCTCAAGATACCTCAGCACAGTCTGTCCCGACTGTGTGCTTTTTTCTTAAATAAATTATGAAAAAAAGTCTGAAATTTTAAGCACCAGTAATTCTCCCCAGATAGTTCAAAAATTTTATCATACTTCGTCATCTCCTAAACTCCCCTTTGTCTTCTCTTATGCAGGTTTCCACAGTCGGATAACTGCTTATTCTGTTAATCAGAAGTGATCTTCAAGATCATTTCTAAAGTCAAGTCTTTGCTGAGGCTCAAATTCAAAGCAATCCAAAGCTTTCCTCATCTATACTTTGTGGAAAACCACATCAGAACCACAGCAAATATATTTTGACCATCCCATTCACCCACCTTGCTGTTTGAGAGTAGGTATATTGCCTGCTTGTTTCCCAAACTTGTCCAGACAGTTTTTAATTGCTGCCTATAAAAGTTTTCACTTTCACCTGCAAATCATCATTCAAAGTGTTCACTAGGAAACCTCTTTGCTTTTACTCCTTCTGATGCACCCCATTCTTTTTTTCAGCTGGCATTTTTACTCTTGCTTCAATTCTATCTGAAAGACTTTTACAGTTCTTGTATTAGAAATCATATCAATTATTTCTAGTCTCTTTTGAGACAAGAACACCAGTCACAAATTTCCTTTTTGGAAGTTGGATCTATCTCATGATACCAGGTTATCATTAGTCTCAAGCAATGACATCAGTTCTGGAGACTTGAGGGCTGTTTCCGCTATAAAGAAAAGTTTGAGATGGTGACAAGTATTTTATTGATCATTTATTCATAAAGAATTTATACATTATTTATAAATTCTTGTTTTTCTGGACACAGGAGAAATCAAACAGCAGGAGTTTCTGTGATTATGGTTTTCAGGAAGAACAGCACTCAGTAGCACACTCTCATTTCTATTTTTCTTGGGTCAACATAGCAGTTTTTCTCTGCCCATGACTGAGTTTTTTTCCTATGTTCTCTGTACTTCTACTCACTTAGGCCTGCCTAGCTTGCCCTGTCAATGCAGGATTTCTTTATAAGAAGCTTTTTGGGTAACACAGCTCAGCTTTTACTCAGACTTTACCAAGTATATGCTTCAGCTATCTGGTTGCAGAAAGGAGGAAGGATTTTATCTCACACCTCCATTACAAATGAAGAACAGTAATTATACTTACCAATGAGGTTCCACCCAGCATATGAGCATGACAATAATACCGGCAAGTGTTAAGCTCTTTTCAGCACATGCTTTTTTTCTTGTAATGATAAAGCTCATTCTGCATCTTTGGATATATACTTAAAAACATGTTTGACACATGGAAACTTTAATAAACTAACTAGTGTTGTCACAGCTGGCATGAGACAAGCTAATATAAAGCAATTTATACAACTTAGCATTGAATGTCTTACTAAATCAACACTTATAAAAAGAGCACTGACTCAGAACTTGGACACTGGTTATATTCCACAATTTGTTAACAACCTCGTACAAGTCACTCCTCTGCTCGTGTACCATCCCTTTTTACAGTAATTCCCTTTAAACATACTTTAGATCCATGGTTGAAAACTCAAACCAGCACTGTCTCACTTCCAGCTCTACTCAAGTTAAAATGATTTTATTAAGAGCAGCCTAATCACAGCAGACAGTTTAATCTGCCATAGAAAGGAAATGGACCGGACGAAACGATCCAGGGACCAGGGGTTTGACCCCACCAGCCCAATACACAGTATTGCTTCAAACGAAGTGTTATAACAGAACTTTACAATTAATGGTTTTACTATATCCCAGATATTACATACTGGGGGAAAAAAATACAGTAATTGGTCCTTACATTCAGTGGCAGAAAAACCTGTTCAACTACAAAAGTTAATGCAGACAGGACTTATTGCCTGCCAGGTCCTGACCTTGTTTTGTTTTTGCAAGAGAAGCCATTGCTAACACAAACTGAGCACACCTCTAACCCAAATCCTGCAGCTGCCCAGGGTCCACAGCAGCACCCTCTCTGAAGAGCCAGATGCCTGCCTCTGGACAGTTTCATGGTCAAATCCTAACCTACCTATTAGTGCTCCTGAAAATCTAGCAGTGAAGTAGAAATCTTAACTTGTTAACGTTCTTCAGCAGGTGGTTTTAAAAATTGCCTCATGACATTTGCAGTTTGTAAGTCTAAAAATCTACATCTCAGACCATCTATACAGGAAATAATGTAATGAATATTGGCCGCTATTTTGTTAGTTACTTTTTCTGAATAAAATAATATATATTATGTAAGAAACTCACCCACAGCCTGACACAAGTGTATTATTACCTCCTCATCAACAACAAAAACCCTGCAATACCCACTAAATTTTCTGTATGTTATTTTGTACTTTTACCATTTAAAAGCAAGGATTTTTTTCTGTATTCTAATACAATAAACAATTCTATAAATAATATGTGACAATGACAGCAATTATATTAAAGGATACCTACAAAGATACTTGAAAATCTTATTCAAAATTTGAACTTGTTATTCTCTGAAGCATTCAACTTTACTGTTGTTACAGTAATACTAAAATCCAAAATATTATTACATCAGTTCCTTACTTACGAAACCTGTTCAACCTTAAAGCTTGACTTACTAAGTTCTATCTTCAAACTGAGAAGCATTACACAGACATTACCTTACCTGATTTTTACATCAGCAAACCTGATGTAAAGCCTCAATTTAGAATAATAAAATTCCACAAAGCTCTTCACTTAACCCTGACTTTTCAAGCAATCTGTAGAGTCAAGTCCACCAGGCCCCATTTTTCCAATAGAGAGCAGGAGTGAAGTCTACGGACTGGCACCCCCACAAGTGGCACTTGGCTGAAATTGAGTCTACCTCGGCAAAAGGCAATAACATAAATCGGAAATTGTCCAAGCTATCAAAGTAAATACTACTAACAGGCAGTTAACCTTTCTCACTTGGCACAGTTTGGTTTTGTTTTGTTTTTATGAAGGAATTTATATTTATATATATATTTATATTTATATTTTTAATACATATTTTTATATTTTTAAAAAAACTTTATAGGTAGCATTAAAACTTCCTTGATTGGAAAAATGGAACTTGCTTAGTGATGCATTTCAACATTTTTCACCACTCAAATGTATAAAGATCTGCTCTCAGTGTTTTAAAAACTGATATCCAGTCTTTCCTCCTGTATTTATTGTTTTGTCAACAATAAAAACAAATATTAACCAGATTTAAAAGGTGACTGCGAATATTTTAGCAAATGCATTACTAATTCAGTTATCTGGAACAACTGGCGAGCCCAGCAGAAATCCAGACTCACCTAACCTTAAAATTACATCAACAAGGTTGTGCAAAAAGCACTGTTTCTAGTCTCAAGTACTCACATACCATTAATCCCCACCTGCAAACCACATGCTCTGATTTAAACTTAGAAGAAGAAAATTACTTCTAAACTCTGGGCACTACTTACACACCTTTCATTTGTGAACATATCTATTTTCAAGCTTTTCCCCACATCCATGAGGGAGAGTAACTTACTTTTTCTCAAATGGAAGCTGAGGATATCTAAAATTCATAGAGCCCTGGGAGTTGGGATCTATAAAAAAAATGCCAGGTGTTGCAAGATTTAAGATAAAACTATACAGGTCACACTCAGCTTAGCTGCCCTCTAAAGCTGCCTAGTTAAATTTTCCACGTCACAGCACTCAAGATTATAGAACTACACATGCTGGAGCCAGGCAAAATTCCCCACAGTGAAATGAAACATGTCCTGCAGGGGTGGCTGGGGAAACCTCCATGGCTTGTGCCTGCTGCTCCTCTAGCTTTCATCCAAAGCACTGTCAGCAGGCAGACAGCTGGGTGGCTCGCAGCCTCCTGTGCTTGGCCTGCCTCTGCTCTGCAAACAGGAATACCGGCACACATTTACAATGAAAAGAGGAAAAACCCTAAGAACTGGGTTGCTGTCTTTTAACTCTGGGCAGTAGATATAAAAATTTGGGGATTACCGTGAGTCTAAGCAGTTATTTTCCTAATGGAGTGACTGCATGCTTTCAGCTGCCTCTGCAACATTCATTAACTTGTTTATGTCAAGTGCAGGAAAAAAAACGTATTTGAAATTCAAACAAGTCTCTAAAAGAAAATCAAGATAAGTCGTCCAAGCATTGCATCATAACAAGTTTATGCATTTTGAGATTCATATAAGAGGCCTTTTTTCAGGGTTTGTTTGTTGATTTTTTTAAATGACATTGATCTCTATCTGCCAGAGGTCAAAGAACAAAAACTTGATTACTGTTTTAATATCAATTCTTTATACAGACAGGAGCTGTAGTAACCTTAATGTATAGTGTCAAAGGATAACATCCACACTTGGATATGCTTTTCTAGCCTTCTTCTGGCAAGTAATTTCATATAAATTTCAACTCCAGACCCTCATTTACGTGGCAGTAACAACGTAAAGGGGCATTTCAAATGAACTGTCTGTCCTGGTTGAACCGTCCCGGTGAACTGTACAAAACTGATCAGATAAGAAGATTACCTGAATACCACAATTCATGGTATATCCCCTCAGTTGTTGCAAAAGCATTGGCCAGCACATACACTTAGCAAGTGCGGCGGGTTGACCCTGGCTGGATGCCAGGTACCCACCAAAGCTGCTCTATCACTCCCCTCCTCAGGTGGACAGAGGAGAGAAAATATATCAAAAGGGTCAAGACAAGGTCAGGGAGGGATCACTCACCAATTACTGTCACAGGCAAAACAGACCCAACCTGGGGAAATTAGTTTAACTTATCACCAATCAAATCACAGTAGGATAATGAGAAATAGAACCAAATCTTAAAAACACCTTCCCCCCCACCACTCCCTTCTTCCCAGGTTCAACTTTACTCCCAATTTCTCTACCTCCTCCCCCCAAGCAGTGCAAGGGGACAGGGAATAGGGGTTGTGGTCAGTTCATCACACCTTGTCTCTGCCACTCCTTCCTCCTCAGGAGGAGGACGCCTCATGGTCTTATCCCACTCCAGCGTGGGGTCCCTCGCATGGGAAACCACTCCCCATGAACTTCTCCAACATGAGTCCTTCCCACGAGCTACAGTCCTACACAAACTGCTCCACCGTGGGACCCTTCCATGGGGTACAGTCCTTCAGGAACAGACTGCTCCAGTGTGAGTCCCCCATGGGGTCATAAGTCCTGCCAGCAAACCTGCTCCAGTTTAGGCTTCCCACAGGGTGACAGCCTCCTTCGGACATCCACCTGCTCAGGCATGGGGTCCTCCCTGGGCTGCAGGTGGAGATCTGCTCCACCGTCACCTCCCGGGGCTGCAGGGGCACAGCTGCCCAACCAGGGTCTGTACCACGGCGTGCAGGAGAATCTGCTCTGGTGCCTGGAGCACCTCCTCCCCCTCCTTCTTCACTGACCTTGGTTTCTGCAGAGTTGTTTCTCTCACATATTCTCACTCCTCTCTCCCACCACTGTTCCCCAGAAGTTTGGGTGTTTTTTTCCCTCTTTAATATGTTATCACAGAGGCACTACCACCATTGCTGATGGGCTCAGCCTTGGTCAGTGGTGGGTCCGTCTTGAAGCCAGCTGGCATCGGCTTTATCGGACATGGGGGAAGCTTCTAGCAGCTTCTCATAGAAGGCACCCCTGTATCCCCTCTGCTACCAAAACCTTGCCATGCAAACCCAATACAGCAAGTCAGCCATGCATTGCAATCTATAGTCCAGGACCACATCAGTGAGGACTGTTGTGCTTTTACACAAAGAATTGCATGAGGTACCACAGACAGTCTTAAAACTGCTATTTCTGAGGAATCAATTTTGTAATTCAGATATTCTCTTGGAGAAGGTAGTATTTATTATGCATTTTCCTAAACAACACCAAAAACCCTGGGGAAAAAAAATACCAAATATTCAATTGTTTGAGACCATACTAGCCTCAGCACAGACCTCCACCATTTGAAATACCAAAGTAGAAAGCAGCAGTGACAGGCTGCTCTCTTCTATATGGAATAATTTGAAAAAAAAAGGCATTTTGCCAGTAGATTTCATAACTATTTTCTGTCAGCAGGGGACTGCAGATCTTTCAGCAACTGTCCATCTTCTGATCCTCTTCAGCCCTACTTTCTTTCTAATCTGTGCCACCTTTTAGACCACACACATCAGTTACTGCCCCACCACACGCATCTACGACTTCCCACACACCCTTGCTCTGCTGATTCCTCCAGCGCCTCACCCCTCTTTCACCAACACATCCCTGTGCACCCATCTCCCCTCTGTCCTCTTCATCATCCAGGGGCCAGCAAGGGAGCACTGGAAGGACAGGAGAGATGGTCATCTTGTTTTCTTTTCTGCAACCCAGCAACCCCATGGTCGCTCATCAACCAGCAGAAGTAACAGCAAGAAAAATCCTGCTCGGGCAATGTGATGGACCTGTGAAGCCAATGAAGGGCTGTGGCACCTTTGGCAGGGGCAGCATCTGAAGTTGCCAAACTCAAAATGTTTCTGCCAGTGCAAAAGGACACCCTGAACTAGAGGCACAGAAGGCAAGCTACTGAGCAACAGGAGAGGGGGGAATCAAAGCACTCACAGACATAGCTTGCAAAATCTGCCCAACATTTATAATGACAACTCACTTAGCTTACTAAGTTGAAAGGTAAACCTCAGCAGAAGAACCAGCACTGCAGGAGCTCTGGAAGGGGCAGCTCGTTCTCAGGCATGCTGCAGGACAGTGCAACCGTGCTCACATGGGCTCCAGGCTGCCCAGTCAGCACTTCAGGGTCCTCTTTTTTTATTATTATTATTAAGCAACAAATAAGAATTACTTTAAAATCACATACTCTGGACAATGCTTTGTTTCTATTCAACAGCAATCGAACAATGCAAACAGGTGAGCATAAGAGGTAGACAGAGATTCAGGCACAGAGAGACAGTTGGAAAAACAGCACTAGGGCAACAAGACTACTCCTGACA
Organism: Syrrhaptes paradoxus; assembly: GCA_013400615.1. Classification (NCBI taxonomy): domain Eukaryota; kingdom Metazoa; phylum Chordata; class Aves; order Pterocliformes; family Pteroclidae; genus Syrrhaptes; species Syrrhaptes paradoxus. The sequence continues at coordinate 52,629 of VZTO01016792.1, read as the reverse complement.
CAATCTTTTGTCTACCACAGGCAAAATAGCCCCTGAAAACTTCAAGCAGTACCTGATACAAGACATGAGTAACAAATACGTTTTAAGCCTGTGTTTTCTCTGTCTTTTGCTTTCCTTGTTTAACTCTGTTTTCACTTTTGCAATCTAAACTACTACCGTGCCACAATGTAATTTCTTGGTTTAACTTTGTTTTTACTACCTCAGTTCACTTCAAATATGAAACAGAAATTATTTTTACTTCTCCAGATATAGGGAACACAAAGCAGATGGACAACTGAAGCTTTCCTGTACCCCTCAAGGAAAGGAAGATGGAAATGCTGGGAACTGGGAGTCACCTCCCACACAGGAGCAGGTCGGGCAGAGATCTCTTGGCACCCAGTGCCAGTAGAGAGGAGAATCTGCTGCTGCCAGGTAAGAGGCAGGTACCAAAACAGCCCACACGGTCATAGGGGTCCAAATGAGATCCTTCCTCAAGTCACTGATGTTAAAAACTGGGCAAATTTCCAAAGGGGCAGAGAAGGACAAGCCCTCCACCCTGGAGGAGAAGTGGTGCTGCCCATGTTGCAGCTCAGGGAAGCTCTCAACAAACAGCTGCAAGATCTTTTTTTTTTTAGAACAGGGATGCTTTTTTGCATGTCTTGTTCTCAGAAATGCCATTTTACTTCAAACTTTCCACACAAAAAGATTCAGCCCCAGGCATCTACCTTGAGTCCAAAAAGTCAAAGGTTTAGCATCATTATATACAGCTGAAACCAGGACCTATGTCAAGAAGTGTCTACACATCTGTGTAGCAGTGGAACTACTGATTCAAGTAATTAGATGGAATCAGATCTACAAATCACAAATGAAGGTTTTAACAAATCAGTCATAAGGGATTTTATGTTCTTAATATAATTAAATATGCATCTCTGACAGTGACATCATCTCTGATAAGAGACAAAATACAACACAGACAAGGAAAAAAGTAAAATCCTGAACTACCGTTCATTTCCTTTCCCCTTTTTTTCTATAAATATCCCTAATCTAGTACATCAAAGTCACACATGAACTTCACCTGTCTCCCTTTCGTACAAGAAGTAACAGACCTTTCAAATCAAGCAAAAAACAGACTTTCAAGTACATTAAATTCACATGCAGAGGACATGGCTTTGTGCTATTGCCCAACAAAGAGGCTCTCACTTCAGCCAAGCAGCAGCAGCAGCCTGCACCATTAACAATGAAGGGCAGCGGGTTTCAATCACTTCACCGTGCAGTGAAACAGCCGGCTGAGCAAAGGTGTGTGTGCTTCTCCCAATATAATGTTCCAAGCTGGGGAAGTCAAAGATTGATTTGACTCTTTCTTCTGCGGCACTTTTAAAATACAGGATAACCTTGACTTCTAGTGAGTCCAAGAACCATATAAAGACTGTTTAGTGAATCCCCTCATAATGTAAAAGGTAAATCAGACTTACAGTCATGCAAGTTAAACAATCATCCTCTCTCTTTCCCCACTCTCCTTTCCCTCACATTACCCATAGCCCAGCTGAGAACCACAGAAGTTTTAACAGTCACACCACTTGTCTCAATTTAAAACTTAAGACCTCTCTTATTTCCATTACTACAACACAGCTTACAGTCAAACTCACTTTCACATTAAATCAAATGCTTCTTTCCCTAATCCCAATTTTCTCTCCACTTGTTTGTTAATGAGCTCTTTGAACCAAGGATATTACATTTTAGCATGCAGTCTCATAAATCTTAATACCGTAATTAAATCTAATCCTATGCCCTTCACACCCAAGCTGTGCTCTGTGTTCGAGTAAAACTTCTGAAACAAACAAACCCCCTCCGGGTCTCATTACTGGCTGCATTCCCGTAAGGGCGCTTTGTGGAAAGCTTTGTCTCATTGTTTATTTAAAGACAGCGCTGTTAGAATATTTGAGATGAGCATCAAAATAAGTTCATTATAAATGGCAAAGCTGGAGCGGTGCCTAATTGCTAATGTGAGTGGATAATTACAGAGGATATGAGCTTTGATATATGTATTGAATTGCAAGGTATGCAAGATACAGAGTTGTATTTATATGTCTACAACTCTGCTTATGTGTCATTTATTGTAAGATCAATGAAGCTGTTTAATAATGCATATAGTATAGCTTATGATTAAGAAAGTTATCACAGAAAAGAAATACACCATATAGCTGAAAAGTGTCATATAATAGGCCAAATTATGTTCTCAGGTATATTAACATACATTCAAAGCAGCTGCAGAATTCAGACCAGTGCTTTTGCATTAGGAAGACAACCAAGAGAACATATTTCTGAAAATGCTAATCCTGCACAGTATTTAAAAAAAAAAAATAATAATTAAGAAACACATAATCAAAGCTGTCAAATCTCATTGATGCTGTCAGTCCGGAGGCTAAATAAAACATACAAGTACTTTTGCCCACAGGAAAGCTGACATTCATCTTCCCTTCCCTCTTCGAGGTATTATTTGATTCTGTATGTATCAGAATTAAATTACAATTCTAGTTATGCCACTCTCACTTTCTTCAAGCTTTTTATTCTTTCCTGATTAATTACATTTTGTCAGCTGGCACAAGAAAGAAAAATTTTCTATTAATTACAGGATGTATACTCTGTTCCTTGCTTACAGACAGTAAGAGAGAACGGTAAAAAAAAATAAGTGCACTGACGAAAACACTATATTGGTGTGTTGTAAGCATCATCAGTCACTACACTTTTCTCTTAGGCTACCAAGATGACACATTTTAGCCTTCATTGTATTTGGAATATTTTGATTTATGCTGTTCCATAAGCACTTTCTACTTCATCTTGTATCTTCACAAAGTATGACTGACTCAGTCTGTATGTGAAGTCCAACTTTAATAAGACAACTAATGCACAAAAAGCCCAGTGAAGGAGCCTGAATAAAACTGTGATACTCACTTCAACTAAGGAAGTTCTAGCAAGGGCTTCAACAAATTAAGAGAAGTTCTTCAAGAGAAATCAACAGTAGACTCAAGAAAATGAGTTCAAATGTTCAGCAACACACTTTTTGCTGCTAATTAGAAATGAGTCTCTGTACCCCTCATCATCCACGGCCATATATTACCTAGCAGGCAGCTCCCACTGCATGCTCCATTAATTATGTTCCATGAGGTTTCTCACTGCTACGGCACAGAAGTGTGTTTATGGAGGCGAGACAGGAACGCAGCTACTGATGGTGACTAACAGGCCCATTGTCAAACTTTCCAACAGCTGATGCTGGCCATTGTTGTTTCCTACCTTTTTTCCACCTCTCCAAGCAAGAATACTTTTTCCCCTCATTGAACCCAGAGGTGATTAATAGCAGGGTCTAGTTCCCAGCGTGCATCACTGCCAACATTTACAAACAAAATACTGGGGAAGGAGGTCTCGGGGTTCAGACCCTGGTCTAGGACAACTTAAGATACCTGGATTCATTGCCAGGCTCTGCCACATACCTCCTGTGCGACATAAAGCCTCTGACTGTGCAGAAGCTAAAACACACTAAAAGCTCAAAAATGGGGAAAACCCCATATTATTAGCGCAGTTCAATAATCCTGTACCAAATTTATCTTGAAATGGCAGAAAGCTACCCATGGATGTAAATTCCTTCTCCCAAACATTTCCTTTTCTGTTCTAAATTGCAAGACTATCAGTTTATACATTCAAAAGCATTCTCCTTTTTAAAAAGGAAAATGGGAAGCGGGGTGGAGCAAGGGGGGAGGGAGCTCAGAGAGCCTTGAGACTGCAAAAGACAGATTATACCTCAGAGCAGCACCCAAACCCAGAATAAACCCAAAAACAAGCAGAAAAAAGAGCAGGGGATTGCTTGGACTCTCAGTACCCTCAAATATTCAAGACCTGCAGTAGCCAACAGAGAATGCTGAGCCCTAAAAACTTCTCCTGTACCATTACCCAGAGGTGCCCCTCTCCACTTGGGATCCACAGCCTGGAACATCCTCCTAGAGACAGGTGGTTATACCTCTTCTTCCAAAAACTGAGGAGAACCGCTCCCTCTTAAAATACGGATACAGGAGGAAGAATTCAGAGCAGTGATGCCTGACTTCCCTGCCCCTGCCCCCATCCCACACCACAGCGCTCACCCCAGATGCGGAAGAGAGGTTCAGTTTCCTCTTCTGACTAAGAGGGATCAAACATGAAAGCAGAGCCCTCACGCTCACATCCAACAGCTGCTTATAGTAAGCAAGCAAAGAAAGTTCAGAGACAAGGACAGAAGCACAGGTTTCTTCCAGCTCACAGAAGTGCCCCAAACTCTTAGGTCCCATTTACAGCAGCCGTACCAGCAACTCTCCAACCCTTTCTGCAGAGGGAGGTGTGGGAAGACACTCCTGCCTTCACTTAGCATCTGCTCAGCACACTCATCTGGACACAGGACCAGGAGGCACAAATACCCCTTCTAATAAACAAGGAGGTCATGACCTCCTAGACTAGGAGATCCTCACTACACTAGAGGAAGATTTCCACACTCAGGTTCTAGCAGATTAGCTCAGCTGCAGCTTTCTCTCAGCTTTAGGTTTCCTGGGGAAACCGAGGACATGAAAACTTCTGCGTTAGCAAGTGAGCAGAAAATATTCTAAAACACATTAAACAGTCTTTGCTTAGAAATCTCCACCTCAAAAACTAATCTGTAGAGCTAGTTCCGCTCTTCAAGGAGTAAGGTCTGCTGATGTGACAGACCTCCCCTGCTTGGAGAGGTGCTTTGCACTCTTTTCTCTATTTATAAAATGTCCTCATTCATGCTTTGTTTAAGAAACAATTAGCCTATGACAGTTTAAAATAAACAGGACTCTCTCCCTGCTGTGAAGTCACTAGACCTGAGCTGGATTTCAAGTTCTTGCAACTGTATGAGAACACCTGATAGACTAAATAGTGTAAATGCAGCAAGTTCATGTGCCTAGTACCTTTCAAAAGAGCACTCTGAGCAATACAGGGAAGAGCAATAAAACCAGGATCCGCATCAGTCAAACAAAGCAAGGAAGCAATCATTCCCACTCTTATCCCACTTTGTCCTCGCCAACAAGAGGCATCTCTGGAAGATGGAGCCCCCTCTGTTCAGATGTTTGCACTGGAGAGAGGACTGGCAGGAATGCAGGAGATGCAGGAGTGTAGCAATGGTTGCACAGCAACTGTGCAGCTGGGCAAATGTCTTCCCTGAATGTACAGTTGGGGGGGGTTTTTTTTTGCCTCTTGTGTTGCTGCAACCTCTCCAAAAGCAATCATTGCAATAGCTGGCACAGATAACATGACTTGGCATCACAATTTTAAATTTCAGTCCAAGCTCTTGTACCACCAGCAGAGGGGTCAGCATTCCCTTTTAGTAGACATGGAAGTTTTCCACTAGTGACTTCGCATTTCCTTCAAGGCCTTCAGCTCATCAACTCCAGCCTTCTGGCTCTGCAGCAGCCTTTGCCATGCCAGGGAGCAGGACACAAAAAAGCTGTACTGAAAAGCTAAGAGAGCTACATCAGCATTCTTGAACTCCTGGCCTACCACTGAAGGAGAGATGTACACAGGAGTCCTGTCTCATCCCAGGTAGTTAGTATTCTTGAGCTGGGTTAACTGGCTCTTGCTAAAAAGAGAGTCTGGATAGTCAGTTAGGGTGTTGGCTTGAGTTCATTTCTCCTGGGAGAGAACTCCCATGTGCCTTAGGCAAGCTTTCATCTTGGCTTCCCATCAGTAAAACTGAGGGTAAATGTCCTGCCCTAACTCCCAGGGATGAGGGGAGGATCAGCAGTCTGAAGACTGTGACATGGAAATGCCAACACGTATTCAAGTGACACGCAGTTGTACAAGCACCAGCCACAGCAGAAACATTTAGGACTGTAGACAAGCAGGTGTTCTGAGAAATGAGGAACACTTCTCAACAGAATAAAAAGTAAAAGAAAAGTACTGCAAATTTAGCTTCCTTAGCTTTAAATAACAGAACACAGCAACGAGACAAAAGAACAAAAATCAAACAACTCAACAACAAATTATGCCAACAAAAATAAATGCTAGGGTTACAGGAATAAGAAGCAATATTCAGGGATTAACAGTTGCAGAAAGCAAACATATTCAGACAGGATTTAAAATTACAAGAGTCAGCAAAACAAAAGGACATGTGAGACAAAATAGAGTTGTGGATAGAAAAGGCACAAAATTAACAGAGGAACAAACCACGGAAAAACACTTGCTAACAGATGAAATGAGTGAACAACAAAGATAGGAAGTAATAATAAGATTAAAAAATATAAAGGACCTTGAACATCAGCTCTTTTGCAGTAAAGGTACCACACAAAGTGACTTAGACATTCATCATTAGTATTTGAATGCTGTCCTTACTTCACCCTACAGTCCCCCACTGAAGAGGTCTCACGACACAGGGAGCCTAATGCAACATACAGGAGCAATACCCAGGCACACATTAATTAGTAGTCGATCAGCGTTCGCAAGTTTAACTGTTATTCTGAAGGTACAGCTAACATTGAAGCAGCAAAAGACACTGAGATTTAACTGGAGTTTGAGCGGCCTCGTCAATTGGATCACTACGATTCGTGCAGTGCAGGAGGTGACACTGACAAAGGGTTAAGGACATGCTTACTTTGGACATGCCACAAAGTCACGGAAACTACTGCAGCTCTCTTACGAACATCAGAGGGAACCACCGCATCCTCAGGACACGTACTACGTGATATCAACGTACTCCTAACATCGTTCACTGTGGTTTTCTGTCCTGGATTCCAAAAAGGTGATGTAAAGTGCTCAAGGTTAATAAAAACCTCAAGCAAGCAGGAGCATTTCAGTGTAGCAGGCACAGTTTTTACCCCGCAATGAGAAGGAAGAGCTTGTGGCAAAAGCATCCCCATGAAATCAAATATCTGATTATAAATATCTGCTCATTAACAATCACAGGTAAGGCAAACCCAATCTGAAGGCAAACAGAAAACAGAAACGAAGGGATGCACGTTTAACGAGCTAACGACGACGATGTGTAAGAAAGCAGGTTTTGCCCTTTACATCTTTCTCAAAAACTCTCAGTAAAATAAACACAGGCATACAAAAAAAAAAAGAAAAATAAATTAGCCATAAATAACGAGTATATTAACGCATCTGGGTACAGCACAGGGCTGTTTCTACAGAGCGGATCCTGACAGACGCCGGGCATTCCGATTTGGGCTGGCCCGGAGGAGCCGAGCGGGGAGCCCCGCCGCCAGCCCTCCCCGGAGCCACCGCCGGGCCCCGCCGCCCCGGGCCTGCCCGACAGACACCCCTCTCTCATTGCTCCCCTCACCCCCGCTCATCACTTCCTACTTTCCCCCGCTCCGCTGCCGAGGTCGCGGCGGCACCGCGCGCTGCCGGCCGCTTCCTGTGCTGCAGCCGGCGGGTCACCGCCCCCAGCGGGCACGGCACGGCACGGCACGGCTGCCCCCCCCGGCCCGGCTAAAACACCCCCGCCCCCTCACTCACCCCAGCGTGCTGATGAAGCCGTTGACAGAGCCCTCGGCGTAGAGGGACACGATGTCCCCGATGTACAGAAAGCTGGACATTTTCTCAGACATTTTGGCTCATTTTTAGTTGATTCCGCACTCCTCCCCTTCAAAACAAAAATTAAAAAAAAAAAAGAAATAAAATAAAATAAAACCGATCCGGGGGGAGGCCGAAGAGACGCGGCGCAGCGGCGGCGGCGGGGCGAG
>VZTO01016792.1:30810-44858 GCA_013400615.1 Syrrhaptes paradoxus | reverse complement strand
GCCGCCTCCCGGCACTGCCCCGCCCCGCCGCCGCCACCCCCGGGAGAGGGGGTCGTAACCCTCCCCGAAGTGAGGCCGTGGCTTGGGCTCCAGGTCAGGCCGCCTCGGCTCAGCAGCCGGCCGGGAGAGGTGCTCCAGAGCCCCCCCGACCCCTTAGAATTTCCCGGCGGGCCGGGGGTAACCTGCCGCCCCCGGGCGCGGGGCTGGAGGCGGCTCCCGGGGGCTGTAACCCGCGGAGGGCAGCGGAGCAGGGGCAGAAAAGCCGAAGCGGTGGGTGGGATGGGGTCCCTTCCCGGTTGCCACCTTCTCTGCCGAGAGGTCCCAGTCCCACTGTGCTTAGTTTAATCGCCGGCTTGTGACACCCTCTCTTTTATGGCTTATAAACTTTAAGAACCACAAATCCTTTATTTTCTTAAATCGAAAGCTAACCATGCCGCAGTCCTTTGCGGGGATTCCCACAGCATGTATTTCCACAAAGAAAATTGTCACCGATTTAACAAAAAAAATCCCCAGCCACCTCAAACTAGAGACCGATCTGGAAGACTTTTCTCTCAGAAGAGAGGAGACACCTCAGCCTCCCTGTGCTTGCCAGAGCAGGGGCTGTCAGCCCCCTGCCCAGCACACTGGGAGAGGGCCATAGATGTGCTACCGAGGGCTGCAGGAGCCGTAGCCTGCGCCTTGGTGGCCAAAGGGGCTTACACAGGGCTGTGCAAATCGACGCTGCTTCAGTTCACTGACCAAGTAGCAGCCCACAAAACTGCATGTCCAGCAGTGGATAGAAGTGTTTAGTTCAAAGGAAAAGCTGTTGCCAGCGTGGGATTCTTGTTCTTAAAAACACTCTGCATTCTTTAAACAAAAATGTCATATCCACCATCAGTTTTGAGTCAAAGTATTTCTACTTTTTTTTTTTTTTTCTATTTTAATTCCCTGAGACAACCCTCCTAGTTACAGGCAAACTCAGCAGTAGTACTGGCTACCCAATGTATTTTTCCAACAGATTGTTTGGATTAAAAAAAGGAAAGAAAGAAATGAATACAGAAAGAAACAAACAAACAAACAACAACTCACCCAGGTCTGACAGCCTGATCAAATACTAACTCACAAACGGTAAGATTATAAATCTGGTTGCAGGAATGTGCAGACTGCTGGAAATGAGTAATACACTGAGGGTTTCACAGTTGCATTTAATTTCCCACATCTACAGATCCTTCTGAACATAAATTTTTTGACATCAAAAATGCTGAGTCTTGAAATTAAAAGAAGAAAGTTTTACCATCTCCCATGTACAGCAAAAACTGTTACACCATCCTAGAGTTCCCCCTTTTGCTTTTTTACGCTGAATATTTTGGATTTGCCTCTTCTTTGTACCCACCAGGATACAAAGCCACCAAAGATCTGCACTTGCGTTCTGCTTGTATATGCATACGTACGCAGGCCTGAGATCTGACACTTTACCAGATTCTTTCAATTCAGTGTCCTGGAGAAAACACAATTATTAAAACATTTCTGGAAAAATAAATACGAAGAGAATGGGTGCCAGAGCCCTTGTTCTGGAAGCAGCCCCTGCACAGGAAAACTGAAGATGAGGTGTTTCAAACTGCCCAAAACACACATATTAAACCTCAAAGCTGAACTAAATCAAAACATACCAGAATTAGAAACTGAAAGTCAGAGCAGCGCAGGGCACTGAAGGAGGAGAGACACTAACGCTCCCTGCACTCACACCGACTAAGCAAAAAGCATTGACCCAGGGTCCCTCCCAGGAGCCACCACGCAGAGGGTTCAGGCATTTTATTTCATGAAAATGTGGTTCTGGACAGTTTGAACTCAGGGCTGAGGAGCAAAGGCTTTACAATGCACTGACAATATTCTTTGCCCTCCTGACCCTGTTTATTTTATACCAGGTTTGAATGGACTAATTAAGGTTACCTAGGGAGGTTTCACATTTCCCAGCAGTAAATGAAATCCTGGCATGCCTTACATCAGTTAAAGTTGTCCTGGGAACGGACTTCAGAACCTGCCAAGCAGCAAGTTTTCCTGTCCTTCGTATACCTGGGAGCAAATCCCTGCCTGGGACCATTCACAGCCAGGAAGGTTCCCTAAACACAGGTTACTGGGGACATTTGAAGTGTCCTTTGATACCTGAAACATCGCTGTCGGTTGTCAGCAGTGAAGCAGGACTGCTATGCCCTTGACAGCTCTGCCTGCGGGTGGGCAACCAAAAGGGGCACATGGGTTTTGGCATTACAAGAAGGTTAACTCAGCATTACAAGAAGGTTAACTCAGATTATTTTAGAAAATATTTAGCATTTGTTCGCTGTGGCAAAACTTGGACTAATAGTCCCATACTTGCAGTCGTCTTTGCCTCTTTCCGCCCCAAAGAAATCAAGGCACAGGCTGCATTTCTCCTCCATTTCTAGGCTTGTTCATCTTGGCTCAGGCTGGAGCGTGCCAGCAGCTGAAAGCTGTTACCAACCACCTCACAGCTCTCTAGTGACATAGGTGAAACTAACTCGATCCAGTTCCAAGCAGTGGTGTCTATTAACTAGAAATTAATCACACAAAATCAGCATTTTTGTGAAATTTGAGGTCAGATACTGAAGGCAGCCAAACACTTTTAAGCAAACACTTCATTTTAAAGCTGCCACATTGAAACAGTCCAGCAATCTCACTGAAGTTGCCAGATTATACTCTGAAAATAAGCAAGCACGTACCCACTTTTGTAGACCAGGTCTTAATTGGTGCAGAGATCACCCTGGAACAGCCTTGAGGAACCCTTGCTGATCTTCTTGCAGACAGAAAACTTAAGTAGTGATGAATGCTCCTCTAGCATTTTTCACAAGCATTAACCCTCTTCTATTAAAAGTAATGATTGTGCCTCTCTGAATGCTAATTTTATGAAGATAGTATCTGGAAAAATTTAATTAAAATGGAAGAGATTTTGTCATAACAAGTCTACACAGAAAAAAATAAAGCATGGTCAGAGATGGTAATGGAATATTGCTTAATTTATTTGGTTTATAAACCAAATTGGTTGATAAATATGGATATTTTTATTACTGTTTTTAACCTTGCAATTAGCTGGAGGGTGAAGGTGAGGCTGCTTAGTCAATAACTGGAATATATTTTCCATCAGTTATCTCTGGTAATCTTTCGTTCCAAAGCTAGGAATACAGGCTTCACCATGAAACAGGACCCAGATGCAGAAATCATCAGCTAGTGCTGACAGACTGCCCCAGCACACATATTACTCAGTACATTGTAAAAGTGAAGAAGCGTTTTTTACTCAACTTTCATTTCTAGGCTATTACTGTTTTTCTGAGAAGAAAATATTTCTAGCAATGTTTGCAGTGATATTCTAAAATTAGATCTCTGTATGAAAATTTGTCAGAATTTTAATACAGAGAAACTTTATCATGATCTCTACATCCTAGATTTTGATGTTCACGCCAGTGCTGAGGGACAGAAGAAAAGCAGTTTATCCACATAAAGGTCACTAAAAACACATTTTGCTGCTGGATGCAGTATTTGAGCATCCACTTTAGATATGAAAATACACAATATTGGAATGACCTTAGACTCAAAACTCACCAAGCCACTAGGCAGACGTCATCGTATTCTTGTTCCTTTCTACCCCTCACATCTTAGGAAGATGTCTGAATTTCCTGCTCATCTTATCTAAACAGGGGAGGCACCTGACAGAAGTTGAGTTTTTTATGGATATGAAAATTGATTGGAAAGACTTTAACCCCACACCTACAAATCTACCCCTTATATGAAGTTATATAGATAAAGGCCACTTCAGTGAAGGCAAACTGAACAAATTGGAGGCTTATACAACAGGCAGCATTGATGTTTGTTTTCATGAAAGCAGATGATAGTGCTTTCCAGCTGCAGGAGAAGAGGGGGAAGAGAAAAATGTCTTTAACTGTTTTAATACAATAGATTTAGATGGGACCAAGACAAAACCCATGCAGGTACTCCAGAGCTTTAGCTTGCAGGTATATGAAAGTTTGGACTCAAAGCCTTGAGCTTGTTTCTCATCTTTCTAATGGAGAAAAAAAAAAAAGGAGAAAGATCAGGCCACTCTAGACATTTTGATATTTAAATTTCAACTCTGATTTTGAAGCCCATCTGTAGCTGGAATATTTATATTTATGTCAAGCAATGCACAATTAACAGCTTGCTTGAGCTTTTAAAGGCACCTAATGAAGTTTCCCACACAAGCTGGAGACATCCATTACCTTGTGAATATTAATATTTGAGACATCCTAGCTCTTCCTTGAGCACAACGGCATTTCAGACCACTTGGATGTATAAAAGGCGGCATTACTTGGCCTACAAGTTGTATCAGAGAGCAGCAGAGCAGCTTATTTTGACAATACCCGTACATAAGAATTGATTTCTTGCTGGTAGTGCCTTGTTTCACTTTGTCTATAGCAAACTTCAGAGGACTAGATGATTTCTTGATAGATAGCTAGCTCTGGGGACTCATTTTGCCTGTTTCCTCATTGTGGGAGTTAACTCTTTACTGATGTTGCTTTAAACAATATGTTGGCATCTGTGCTATACAAAATATTAAGCACCTGGTTAAAAAAAAAAAACAAACCTGAACACCCTACGGAAAAAGAGGTCTGACAGAGATAAATGTGATTTAGCAACATAATAAAACAAGACGGTAGTAAATCATGCAAAATAAGCGTCATTATTTGGTTGAGAATGAGTAAACCAGAATACAGAGAGCACTCAGTGCTGGCCTGCCCACTTTTTTCAACCTGGCTTCATAGGAACAGGAAACTCTTCCTGAATTCATAGCACCTAGTTTTACAAAGGACTTTCTACTGGAGGGAAACACATTTTCCTCAACATTAAATGTGGCCCTAAAAATGAACAGCACTCACAAGTGACCTTTTGGAGTTTCACTAGGACATGTGTATGAGTTTTGCATCCTCACTAGCCAGGCACACTATGCTGTGCATGCATGGATGGGGACTGGCTGACTTGCTGTTCGCTACATCTGAATTTATAAGAGTTAATGTACGTATTAATTCAACTCTTTAAATAATCATGGGTTTGCTATAATAATCTCTTGAAATAAACAGAAATAATGAAAACTGAAGTTATCTGTGAACTAATTATTTAAGTAAAAGGAGTTTAGATTAAAGAGAAAGCCTGGACGCCCTTCAAACCGTGGCACAATACAACAGCTATGTAAATAAACTTCTGAGAGCAGCTCGAAGCCATTCAAGTGAAGATGTTTTTCCTTGTGATAAATTCAAGCCTTTTGAAATAAGTTTCCAACTGTTTAATGACCAAAGTTGTTCATTCAAAGAACCAAATATGAAAACTCAACCACAGCAGAAAGTACAATGTGCCTTTCTTTGAAAACATCTATATAGAAAGGATGCTTTATTTAGAGGATTCAGGAAGTCAAAGCATTGCCTTCTATCAGCTCACAACCACAGAGCAAGCATCAGGAAGCGCACAAAAATGAACTTACTATTCCTACATGGAACAAGTGCCAACGGTTACACCAAGTTTGCTTTCAACCTTGTAGAACTCCCTGCCAGCCCCTGCAGACTTGTTAATCAGGCAGCGTCTCTTGGGGTTTATTTTCTGCTTGGCTGCCTAAAAATTCAGCCTTTCCCTACAAAATAGAGGAACACGCCTTGTTTGAATTTTTCTCTTTTGGTGGCTGTCATAAGATTTCAGAAGGTTCAAACCTGAAAATGCAGGAGGAAAAAAGTAAATCATTTTACTAGAAGGAAATTGAAATAAATAGCCTCATTTTTCATCTGCTTTTTCTGCTTTTCTTTTCAGTCCTAGCCCCCTCCTAACCATGACCTATGCAACAGAAGAATCAGCAGGCCTATAGGGTGCAGCACTGTAATTACAATGCATTTGTGTTTTTAGTCCTGTCATTAATACCCTTTTACCAGCTGAAAGACTGACCCTGTGGCAGTGGTTGCAGTGTGGCTACAGCATAGTTGATATACAGCAGTTCTTTAAAATAATTATATATGAAACCACACAAGCAACACTGAACATTTTGATTGATATATCTCACTGAAACTCAATGTCTTAATTTTGCACTAAAAAAGTTGCAAATGTTTCACCATAATTTCCACAATAAAGAAAAGCCTAAGAAAAACAACAGATCTAGTAAGAAGCATAAAAATGCAGTTATATTTGCAAGCTGGATAAAGTGGCAATAGTGTTCCTAAAGAATACAGCCAGTATATTTTCAAAATGTGAAAAATCTCTGTAATTGCAGTATGGCTGCAATTTAATTGCAGTCACAAGGCTTGAAAAGTGTACCTGAGAAATATCTCCCTACCTTTCTTAATTCTTTCTTTATCATGCAGAGCATAAGGAAAGATGTTTCAAACCTGTGGAAGGTTTGCACTTTAGGGCTCCTAAAAAAGCCCTGTGCTTTTGGTGTTTTTTCCAAACCTTTTTTTTCTCCTCCTTATTGAAAAACTTTTCCAAAATTAAATACTGCTTTTTGGCAGGAAACATCTCCTTTCACTAGCATACTGGCCGTGCTACTCTTTAGAGACACTCACACAAAAAAAAAAAAAGGCTCTGACAGATTTTTTTTTTTTTTTTGACCACATTAAAAATTACCAGAGAGGAAAGAAAATTGCGATTAGTTTTGCTCAATCAGCCGTCACCAGGCCCATCCTTCCTGGGCCACGCCAGCATTTCAAACTTCAGGATGAAGTGCAATGCCCTGTCCGTCTGCAAGAATACCTGCTGGTGGGTGCACCTCCAAGGATACGGCTGGTTTCAGGCAAGGAGGCAGCAGGAAAAGCAGCTTTTCTCAAGAGTGCCAGTCTTCCCACGCAACAGCAGGGGCCACAGATCTTCATCTTAGGCCAATTTATTTTTCAGATGGGTAAGAGAGACTGAAATGAACATGTTAGGAAGGTGAACACACGTCAACAGGCTTTGGGTAGTTGCCACTGCATTTCCAGAGTAGTCCAGGGAGGCCTGAAGGCATTAACATCCCATTAAAGAAATAACTCCTCTCACTCACCTCTCTCTGAAAGCACACCACCACTATCTTATGTTTCTCAGGAATGTGTTGGGAAGGAAAAATTCAAGATCAGGAAGGATTTATTATTTCTTTTGATTGCTGTGCCTAGAAAATTATTTGATGGTGAGGTACAAGAAATTCCCTTTGACAGTCTCAACCCACCATCCCCTCACATCTGATCATCATCCCCCTCACATCTGGGCTGGATCCTTTCAAAGTTTTTTCTACATTTACCTATCCCAAATGCAGATTTCTTTCCAGGACAGTGTGGAATGATTTTATTAGCACAACCAAATGATGGGGCTGGGATTCCAAGTAGGCAGAAAATGTCTTTGAGGCTAAATATGGACCAAGACTTGAGGTTCACGCCACCAATAATTCAAATTGATTTCATGCCTAGATGAAGAGACTGCCCCATATGGAGATGTTCTCAATGGATTTCTGTCATCTCTGCCCAGTTGTGCCTGGGAAATATGAACCTGAATAAGAATAGATTAATTACAAACAGATTTTTTTATTCAATCAGTGTGGAATTACGGACATCTTCAAAACACTACTGCATGTTTGGATCTCCAGATTGGACTAGCTCTCTTCCTGTCACTCCAGAATGCACTGGATTGAAAAAAAAATCCTGTCTAAAAGCATGTTGGATCTTGAACTGCTAAATTTACATTGAACTTTAGAAAAAAAAAATAAAAAAAAAAGCCTGAGGAGTAATCACATGGAAATGCTTGAACTGCTTTTTCATTTAGGAATGCCTCGTGCATTTACCTCTATCCGTCACCACACATCAATATTTGACATTGTGCTAATGGTGTAACTCATGAGTCACAGAACAGATGATAGCAAAAAAGTCTGCATTAAGTTCATGTCTTGTCCCTGAGGACTTGGGGTTTTTTTTGTTTGAGGGTTTTTTTTGTTGTTTTGTTGGATTTATAAAAATATGTTCTTCATTTGGGTGTCTTCCTTAAATACTTTAGAAGTTAGCATAACACAGCTGTATCCTGGAAGGCTGAGACATGCAATTTCATATCCTCTAGCATCATAATATTTAAAAAGATAAGTGATGGTCATACTTAAAGAAATCCCTGTTTCAATACTATACAAAAACGAAATTCATGAAATATCCTCCTATTTCTCAGTGGCTCTTGCAAGATGCTTTGCATCTTAGTAGTAGTTGAACTTAGAAATATGGACATGTTTAGGAAGTCAGATTTTAACTAAACTGTAGGCAACTGCAAACGAGTGCACTGAAAAAAAGCAGAATCATTACCCATCATTTCCATTTTGTCAATCTGAAAAAGAAAATGTTATCAGCAGATAAGTTAATCTACTGGAGAAATGGGGTTTGTTGAAAAGGCACAGAAGAAATGCATATTGTTAACACCTCATAGGCAAAGACATGGTTGGAATTAGCTAACAAGAACAACATTTTAAAATGCAGGTGAATACATTTAGCACCACACTTGATATTATCTCCTCAGTTGGCTGTAGTAACATTCAATTGCTGGTTGAAAACAGATGGGAAACACAGAAGTCAAGCCTACTATCAGAGATCAGCACAATTAGCACCTCTGTTTCACAGCCATGGCTCCACCTATGGGAACTGCTATCTTTTCAGTGGCAGAGACATAAATGTACAAACAGAAGTGATTTTATACTTGTTATTCAATAGCTGCAAGTGCTAAGAACATGGGAACATGCTCAAGAGGCATATATGGAGCAGGACTGGATCATGTCAGGGCACAGGCCGGATGGAGATTCACCCACAGATTTACTAGAGATATAAGACTTTAATGAGAAAATGAGAGCGTAAAGGCAAAATGAAGTCCCTAAAGGAAAAAAGTGTTGATTTCTATTGTAATAAATTGTACAGGAATCAATTTATTAAGTAGCAAATCATAGAATTTATTAGTAAGCACAACAAGCGAAACAGCGCTGGGCGGCCACGGGAGTCTGTGCTCTACCGTCGACGTGCGCTTACACTCTCCACAGTCCCCCTTTTTATTGTTGGTTTCTTCTGGATTACGTGATCTCTCAGGCTCGGTGCTTCAACGTCAATGGGGGGGGGGCATCCCGTTTTAAGAGATTAGGGCAGCAGTTTTTCATCTATGTTGCCCTTCTTGGTCTTCTTGCAAAAGACATAATTGCTCCATCGGCCTTGAAACTGCTGGTCGCATGCCGTTCCCTTATTGTTCTGTCTTGAGACATCCTGTTTCTTACGGCAGGATGTCTCAGCATCCCTGGCTGTCTGTTAATCTTTAGATTCTTAAAGCATAAATTGTTCTTTACAGCAATTTCAATGAACAAATACCCACAATATATCACATCTATTAATTTTCTCATCACAGTACAATTTGCTATCTGAAATCTAGGAGAAAAATATACTTCCCATGGCAGCCAGAGCCTCTAGAAATCCCCTGAACTGCACCTCTGCCGGCTGGAGCCGCGTGGCAGCTGTCTGATAATGCGAAAGGGGAACAGGCAACTGCTTCCACGAATGCAGCGGAACAGAGCTGAGTGAAGATACTGCTCAACCAGTCTTCAAGACTGTGAAAGCAACAAATTATGTGGTTCCTCCTTGGTATCACTGTTGCTACAGTAATATGATACAGAAAAAAGCAAAACTAAACCTACATTTCTGCAGCATGCCAACAGAGGCTCTGATGAAACTCCCCCTCCCCAGTATGTGCTTCCAAGCCGCTACTGATCTGCAGCACAACTGTGCCCCAAATTCTCATTTAGTTCTTGCTCATCTCTCCCTACCCATTGCCCTTGTTACCTCCTGTTTTCAATCTCTCCAGCAGCTGCAAGGCCACTCCATCCTTCCATGGCAGGGACATGTAATGTCTGTCTGCTGCTGCTTCCTGATGTCCTTTGTTTCTCCCTTTCAGATCATACACACCACCTACAAACATCAGGGAGCATAGAGGATTTTGGAATCAGTGGAGAAAAGAAGCCCTCCCCCAAAAGCAAGAATCTTCCAGGGTATTATGATAGATAAAAGTTTCCTCTTGGCTATCTCACCTGAAAAACTGGTCTATCCCCCATTCCCATAGTACATAAGCATCACATTAATGAACATATCTTGACAACCTCCATGAGAGAAAGCAGAGTATTATCCAACTAGGGTACAGCACAGGTGAGGAATGTAAGAATTGAGATATCTGAGAAGAGGTTTATGAATTTAGCCACTGAGAAGCAGCCATTTTGGAAGATTTTTTTTATTTTGTGAACCAGCTGAGATATTGAAGCCCTTGCAGAAAACAATGAGACACCAGTGCTTAAGCTGCCTAGCTACCTTTGAAAACTCTGAGAGGTTCCTAACTGAATCTTAAACACTGTTGAAAAGAGCATTACGTGATGTCTCCAAAGGCAGTGGTGAGGCACAGTGCTGTTGCCTCCAAGTCCCAAATTGGTGCTCAAACTACCAAGAAGTTCTGGCACTAGGAAAGCAGCTGGATCTCGTACATTAAACCTCAGGGATACAACAAGGGAAGGTTGTTTTGTTTTAAACTCATCCCATAGAAAGAGATAATGCAGACTTCACTGACTGCTGTAGTCCTCTACAGACAAAGTCAAATTTATAGTGTTCTTACCACAGATCATCCACATCCAGTTGCAGCATCTCTTCATCAGAGCAAATGCTCAGAAACCCTGCAGAATGAGAGGCAGACAGCCCAGAGGGAGCAGGTTATGGCAGGTCAGGGACAGGATGTTCCTCCATGGTAAATATTTCCCCACCAAGTTACGTGTGTGGGGCAGAACCACAGGAGGAGTGCCAGGATCACGGTGCTTTATTTTGTGTTACGTGTTTTCATTTTGATTTTTACAGCTAGCATGGAAGTATGATTTATTTTTTTTTTTATGCTTAAGTTCTGAGAGTTTACATTACAGGGTGGCAAACCTTACTGAAAGGCTGCCATACAGGTGGCAGAGAATGACCTCCTTCATATGAGAGGTGCAGTGCTGGCTCAGCTGGGACTTTGATTGAGAACTGCAGGGTGTGCAGTGCACTGGCAGGTACACACAGTGCAGCAGTACCTTGGAGCCCTTGCCAGTCATTAGGACTCCAGCATGCAAACAGACCAGGCAGCAATTTAGCCTCTATGTATAACCTCAAGTAAGGGCTGGGAAAGAATAATGAAAAACTGATAGTTGAGAGCAAATATTGTCTAGTCCATGAAATGCAGAAGAGTTTTCACCATTTTCAGTGGGCTTTTGTTGCCCGTCTGGGTGTGGTGCCCACTGGCCTATCCCAGACACCCATGTGCATGCACACATGTGGTCTCATCTGCTGAAAATTTCTTTACACCATCACACATCAGTTTATTGGTTGAAAGAGGATAATTTATGTTCCCTGATAAAAAATCTGCGAACTTGTTACTGAATTCTTACACTTATTTCCAGAAAAATAACAGTATAACAGTGTTACGGGTTGTCTGGCGGCGAGGAAGGGGTTAAGGTGTTGGTTTCTTTAAATGACTCTTAACGAGTTACCCCAGCCCCCCTCCAAGTGTTTGGTAACGGGGGAGTGGGGGAAGGGATACCACGAAACTGCTTGGAAGGCAGGGTCCCGCTCAGGATGAACCCACCCAAGCCAGGAGCAGCCAATCGGCGCCTCTGCGAATAACATATTTAGGAAGGAGCATAGAACAATAGGTTTGGTGAGGCGCAGCCCCCGGAGGAGAGCAAGGCGCGGGTGGCCGATCCGGTCCGTCCGGTCGCCTGCTCGGCTTCTGCGAACAATCTGCTGTAGCCCAGCCCCCGCCATGGCTCGCCCGGGAGCCGATGAAGACCTCCGATGGTGGAGAAGAGGGATGCTGGAAGAAACGGCCACGCAGGTACTGAGTCGGCCCATGGAAGAGAAGGCTCTCAGCATTTCCCCTGCCACGTGGTGAAGAGAAGCAGCAGACACCGAAACTAGAAAGCCCCACCGGAGTTGGGGGAGTCGCCGGGGGACTGAAGCCCCTTTGGAAACTCCACTTGACAGCCAGGAGAGAGAGAGCGGCGGGCTTTACTGCAGCCATCCCCACTTCCCCGCCCCCTCCCCCCCCCTAATGTGCCGCCGGGGGGGAAGAAGGTACAGAACAAAGCCTTTGGGCTTTGGGACCAAGGGAGGGGTGGGGGAGAAGTGCCTTTGTGTAAGATGTGGTTTCTCTCTTTCAATATCCTGCTTCTTGTTGTAAATAGTTAATAAATTCAGTTGTTTTTACTGTTCTCCACGAGTCGTGTCAGTCTATTGCCCGTGACCCTAAGTGGTGAGTGAAACCCTCCCAGTTCCCTGCCTTAGCCCACCAGGTGTTCAGGAAACTGTACCCGTGGCTTTATAAACCACGACAACAGTAACATACAACATTAATGGCAAAGAGAGAGATCTCCAAAAATGAAAAGTAGGATTCAAATTAAGGGGAACACCCAGCAAATAAAGGAGCCAGCTTATGAGTCTCTAATTAAGTTAAAGATTAATGAGAAAGACTAAATGGAGAACGTCAGGAATCATGTATAGTTTGTATTGTGTGTGGAATTAGCTGACTGTGTACTGCATAAATCTCAGAGTAAATTAACTACACCTTTTAACTAGTAGCAAATCAGATACATTTCATTGTTTCCCATTGACACTCTTACTGGAAGTATATTCAACTCATTTTTAAACAAAGTATTTTCTGTACCCAAATGGCAAACAAATCACAGATTAAATGGAGATAGCATACCCGGATGATTTGCATCTATCTAACTGTACCTCAAGTCATATAATTATGCTTTATAACACCACTGTGAAGGGCTTGAACTAAAATTCCCCAAAGACATAGCTAGTAATTGCTGCAAAATTAGGTTACTAATTTATTTTTTAGTATCAACCCCCAAGGTGTGTTGTGCTGCCTGAAGGTCTCCAGTCTCCAAAACAGGAGTAAATTTAACTCTAGCGTTTAGCACATTATTCTGTGTTCACTGATATGAAAGTACTTTGTGGGGTTTTTTCCTCACACATCTGTTTGCATCCAACCAGTTTCACTCCATAGCTACAGAACCCAAGGGACAGACAAGGCCAGAACCAGAGTGATGTCACTTAAGTCGTCAGTGCTTGGCCTTTGCAGTGAAATGTAACAAGCCCACGGCTGACAATTGCACTCCTGGCACCAGTGTTTACACCCTAGCCCACCAACTCTGCAGCACAGACTAGACCTGCAGAGGGATACCATCTCCATGTCCATGAAAGACTTGCCTCCGTGTTTCCTCCCAAGAGCACTAGGGGTAAGACAACAACTCCAAACCTGCACGAAGGCGATGGCAGGCAGGATAGGCAAGCTGTGACTGCTCTTCAACAAGCTTTAGGATTGTATTTATATGACAGTTATTTGGGAGAGGGAGGCATTACTAGTCACAGCTTGGGCTAGAGAAAGGAAAAAAGTGAAGCAAATACGACTTGGAGTGGAGAATAATTTGTTCTGTAGCATTTTTTTTTTTCAGCATTTATTGATGAGCATTCAAAAACATTTGTTTCTAAGTGCTTCACATCCTCTAAAAGCGCTCCATGGAAAATAAGTCTCCCATTCCACTGACAACCTTTACCACTCCATTTGAGGAGCCAGCTTCCAGCCTCAGTCTCAGATTTGCTGCCCAGTGCACAAAAACCCACCTGGCCTTAAACAGGGGAAAAAGAGGGAGGGAAAGATGTCTCTAACTCCCAGCTGATGGATATTCCTAATATTGACAACATCTGAATAATTGCATTCCCTGTGCTAAATTCAATTTATTTGTTACCTGCTCAAGAGATGAGAGCCCTACCTATGCAGACATACATAGGAAACCTCTTGAAAAAACAGTTCATAGAATCATAGAATGGTTTGGGTTGGAAAGGACCTTAAAGATCATCAAGTTCCAACCCCCCTGCCATGGGCAGGGACACCCTCCACTAGCCCAGGTTGCTCAAAGCCTCATCCAGCCTGGCCTTGAACCCCTCCAGGGATGGGGCATCCACAGCTTCTCTGGGCAACCTGTTCCAGTG
>VZTO01016792.1:0-19411 GCA_013400615.1 Syrrhaptes paradoxus | reverse complement strand
TTATCTTTGGTCTCTGATTTCTTTACAACCAAGTCAAATACCCTTTCTGTCTTGAGGATTAATTCTTTCACACAATCCCATTACTGTCCCATTTCTTTCATTCCTAAACTGCAAGAAGGATCCTTGAGAAGGGAGATTTCTGGGCCATGGCTGCTGTAGTTTTCTCCAGCACAACAGCATGAGAGCAGCTCTTCTCCATTTCTTTTAACACGAATCATAATCGAATATACCACACTGATAAGCCTTAATAAAGACCCTTGAACACCTCGACATGAGGCATGCACATACGTACCAGGGTCTTGGAGTAAGTCTCAACCCAGTCTAAAATCCGACAAATGTTTTTTTTTTTTTCATTTCTGGCATATTAAGTATTTAGGGATTATATTCAATCCCCTGTCAAAAGTCCTGGCTTCATCACTGATGAGTCATAGGGTTCCTCCAAGACATGAAAGCAGAATCATGGCTGTCCCTATGTAGAGGCCTCAATAACTCTGCAATCATTGGTTTCACACACAATACAGTGCTTTTCCCTGTCTGTGGTTTTCTAGGCAACACTTGATTTCACCTACAACAGGGAGAAGATTGGCATAAACTGAAAACAAAAGTGAGGTAGAAACTGAATCCCACAGGTAACTATGGGCCAATCTAGCTGAAAGGAAGCTGTCAACATTGTCATTGAATCAAGAATGAATATAAATATTACCGCTGAAACTATCATAGGATCTTTATTTTAAACGGAAAAGCATTTTGTAAGTGATATTACACTTCTTTCCCCTCCTTTTGTTGCTTCTTTGCAACAGAAGCAGCCTCAAGTGTTTTATTAAAGATACAAATTTTTATTTTGCTCAAGTGTTCTTAGAAACAGCAGGAACAGCTTGCCCAGATGGCCCTGAGGGATGCAGAAGGCAGCTAGCCTTTTTTAAAAAAAAAGGCTTTCAGGAACTAACCTTCCTCCTTGGCATCATGAAGAAACGAAACTTGTGCAATTGCAGCCTGACTGTCCCTTCAGGGAACCCGATCCTCTCCCCAGCCAAAAATGCCTGACCCCTGTTTGCTAGCCAGTTTAGAGCATTTGGACAGGGAGGGATCTTAAGGACACCATGAAAATTACGTTCTTTCAAGTTTTTTTTTAAACTAGAGTTGGGTATAGGACAGAAATCCAGAAGTGTGGCCTCACTGAGGGATGAGAAAGCCAAAACCAGGCCCAATTGGCTCCATTCAGCTCCTTGCTGGTGTTCCCCACAGATGGTGTGGTAGAGGATGAAGCTGAGATCATTAAGAGAAATGAGATGGAACTGCAGAAAAACCTGAAGGAAACCAGAATCCATTAGCTCCACTGCTCAGACAGCAATTTGTTTAGTTAACTGCCAAAATAAAACAAGCACAGAAAGAAAAACATCTGGGAGGAAAAATTGGTAAGAGGGATCTGGCTGTAAACTTGCTTCTGATCCCCCACCAGTCAACAGCCTCTCAGTTTCTGCAACACAAGAAAGGCACAGGGATATCAGCTTTTATTCATTTGGTTTTTAAAGAGAGAGCTTTAGGAGGCACTTTAAACAACAAACAGGGGTGAAGGAGGGCAAAGAGACCAATTGCCCCATTCTCAACACACATCCTAAAGCCTGTGAGCCTCATGCCCTGGGCAAGGCTGCCCTCTCCTCTGCGTTGTTCTCATTCCTTTCAGGCAGGGCTTAATTAACTCTCTTTATGGGAGAGATTCACATCTGACAATGGCAACAGCATCTGTATTAGTGGAGGGGCAGCGCTGGATTTAATAGAGTACTTTGAGCCAAATTGGGGGCTGGTGCCAGGGGAGTGGAGCTCTGTCCCAAACTGTCACATCAGCTAAGAGCAAGGCCAAACTAAGCATGTTGAGCAAGACAAAATACATCATGAGGTTATTACAGAAACTTGTTTGAAAATCCACTACAGGAAGCCAGCAACACTGGCTGAATGCAAAAGCTGAGTCCAGGAGGCACCGTAAATAAGGTTCTGTCAACGTGTCCTTGTGCTCCTTGTTTGGTACATAATCCACCTCCTTTAAAAAAAAAAAAAAAAATCACATGAGGCTAGAACTTGGCACGCTGGCCCCCATCCTGCCCTAGTGTTTGTACAAACCTCGGCTCTGCTTAGGCTCCTCCATTGGGCCAAAAAAAAAAAAAAAAGGCGAAGGGAAGAAAAAAAACCCAAACAAATGAGCAAATTGCCAAAATATTTCAGTCAGTAGCTCCATTTGCCACGAAGGACAGTTTAGAGTAATATCAGTTCACAGGAATTCTAAAATCCCTTTTGAAGTGATAGCCTATGTTTTTATTAACAGCTGGAGAGAGATCCAGGCAGTTTTAAAGATTTGCAGGTCTCACAATGTATTTAACAAAAGGTGTAAAGCCAGAAGTCCTGCTCTATGGGCAGCTCTAGCACCATCTCCTGTCTCCCTTCCTGCAGAGCACAGCTTTAAAAACAAAACCTTCCTACAAGAGAGCATTTTTATTCAAGCCAATCTAGTGACCTTTTATTAAATAGCTAATAACTTTTGAAAAGGCCAAAATTGAATATAATTTCGAGTTTTATCAGAATATTATCTTACATCAAAAAAATGGAAGCTTTGAATTTAATCTGTTTTCCTCATTTTCATAGAAGTTGAAATGGAAAACAAAAAGATGGCACTTTAGAAAAAGAAATCATTGAAATAAATTATTTCTTCTCAGTTTTTACATCTCCCTAGGAAAAAAATATTAAGATGAAATAGTGAGGGCTTGTCTGAGCAGGAAAGTTTTATCTGCTAGATATATAGTTGTAACTATGTAAGTGCCTGAGTCCTTTTACTACAACCTCTTACAGCTCAGTTTAAACAGTTTGCAACGTCATAAGCTAAGCTTTAAAGAGGAAAAGAAAACCATAATTTGAAAAAGAAATGCTTGTAGCAAACCAAGAGTGTTTACATGGATATCAAAAACCAAATTTAACCTCAGTATAAATTCATACCTTGTCTTTTGTATTTAAACCTTCCCACGTAGACAACTTCTCAGAGGAAACATGAGGGTTTGGGAGGGAAGTGAGGTGGGAAGTGAAAATACTTTCTCAGTTCTAAGCAGAATGAGAACTAGAAGCAAGTAAAGATAAGGTTTAAGAAGCAGCTTTCCCTCAGATGTTGTTCCTTTGTCCTTTCCACACCTTCCCCTGGTCATTTTAAAATAAGAGAAAAAGAAAGAACACCTGAGGCAGCAACTCAAAGATAAACACCAGCATGCTTAAATTTCACAAAATTATGGATTTTCATTATTATTTTGAAGTAAGAAAAGGCATGAATAGACACTCTGACATTTCCACAGATACCAAAACCTTGACCTCTTCCATAATTTGCATTAAGCCACACTAGACATCTACCATTTGACCCCCTCAAATAGGCAAGGGGGGAAGCAACACCTCAGGGATGGTGAGGTAAAAAGTATACTTTTTGGAAACTGGTGTATCTTGTGGCCTGAGACTTTTTATCCCTGTGTACAAAGGGTGTGTTACCGTGATCATGCTAGTTCTGGCTGGCCTGTCACACAGGAGTGATATGGGTTTAGGGACACAGGAATATACAGCCTCGTTTCTTCTGTCATATGCATTTATGTCTTTCCCAACACCCAATTACCAGGTTTCTGTCTTCAAGAAACAGACAACATGTTTATTGCAACAGTCCAAACAAAAACATCTCCCATATTTTGTGTAAGACTCAATGCACCAGCAGCCAAGTTGCAAGCGTATCTCTGTATGTTACTAGGCAACTCCAAAACAAGAGTCTTTTCCTGCAATATAATGAAAGTCAAAGGAAAAAAGTGGAAAACTCCCATACTGAACAATTCAGCAGAAAATGTGATACCACCAGACTTCCTGTTATGTCAACGCAAACCATTCTGAAACTGCCTGAAGAGTTATCAAAGTGTGGACTCCAGGGCTGTCAGTGCTGCCAGCTTCAGACATTCAAAAACATAGTGAATCGGGTCTCCTAAGAGAACCCAAAATATTGTTTTTAAGTCACCCTCTGCTGAGTTTTCTGGGGATACTGGGAAAATATCTAGACTTCATCTGCAGCAGAGAAGGCAGCTGGAATATCAGCGTGTCTTAAAAGGAAGTTAAAATTGCCAAGCAATTACTGGATTCCAGGTGTTGGGGTTTTAATAGACGAAAAAAACCAACCTCATCAAAAAAACATTAGCTTTGTGGTAGAGGCTGTGAAACTCAATCATTCTAGGCTATTTTGGATGTTGCAGAAGACTCTGCAACCCTCCGAGCAGGCTTGCTAAACATAGGCCAGAGAAGTATTGGACATTCGCTCCCCCTTTCCTCTAAGCCGGAGTGACGAGAACGCCTTAGGCAGGGGCAGCCCAGGGAAACAACACAGTCATTATTTCCATTTTAGAAGCTTGTGTTTCCCCTCCCTTGTTTGATAACTGAGTCTGTCTTGATGAAAGAGAGGAAGAGAGCGGGAGAGAGGAGAGTTGTGTTAATTCCTTGGTGTTACAGATAAAGGTTTAGGGGTTTTTCCAGTTTCAGAATCATATCTATGTAAAGGTAATACAGACTTGTAAGATAAAGATTGTGTGTAAAGCCAGAAGTGAAGCAGAATAAATAAGTCATTTTTGTCTTTGCAAGTACTTACAGGCGCCCCAGAAAGATCCTGTTTGACTCAGGTGAGCTTTCAATTACACCCACCCCCCTTTATCTGAGTACCTGGTTCAGCAGAGACTGGTCATGAAATCATATGAGAATGAAGTTATTCCATAAGACTGTTGATATTTCTTCGTTCTGGTTGGGAAATAAATACTTTAAGCCAGGAGTCCTTATTTCCAGATGAGCTACATTTATTCACAAGTTTTCCTGCATTTAGCCACAGAGTGGCACTTTAGCTGGCTTTTATCAAAAGGCATTTACTCAATAGACTGCCACATGCCTCTGGTGCAATTTAGCTAGAAAAATTAATTATGAGATCAGTAATTGTACCTCAGTGAGAATTACAGGAAGTCTCCAGAGAAGTTTTTAAAATCTGATTATTTTAA
Organism: Syrrhaptes paradoxus; assembly: GCA_013400615.1. Lineage (NCBI taxonomy): Eukaryota > Metazoa > Chordata > Aves > Pterocliformes > Pteroclidae > Syrrhaptes > Syrrhaptes paradoxus. Next base: position 14,366 of record VZTO01016792.1, on the reverse strand, counting down.
TCTTCCCTAGCACATTCATGCAAAGTTTTAGTAAGTTTATATCCAGAGCACCAAGGTAGCAGGTAATGTGAAAATATTCTGCCTCACCTAACACTACAGAGCAAATACACGGTACGTTCTGCTGTTAAAGCCAGTAGGTAAAAAGTTACTAAGAAGGGATCCAAATAGGTGAAACGCCCACTGGCATTCCCCCACCTGAAATGCAGGTGGGTCTGCAGGCTTTGGATCCCTGAACTGGGGTAGATGTTGCACTTCTAGAGGTGGTTTTGACTACTTTCAGCTCACAGTAACCGAGGGATCTCAGAGCGTTCCCATCATTCTAGAGCACATTGATGATTCATACATGGTTACATGGCAATATTTACTAAGCTCTCAGGAGGCAAGTTCATTAGGATAGATTAGTCAGCTGTCAAGCACTCGTCCCCTTGCCTAAGAATTATATTCTCTAAATAAAAGTTCTCATCTCCAACTTGAACTTCCGCCCCACCACCTACTCGCTCTTTTCATAGTTTCATAATCAGTGAATGAGGACATTTTAGAGATTGCAGAAGAAAGGAGCATGAGAGACACTGACAATGAAAAATGAAGATTTGAGTGTAGCAACTTCTCAGCGTAACTGAGCATAATCAAAGAAACACAACTTTTTGATTTATTCAGAGTCAGTCACAGCTGCAACAGAAACAGATTTAGCTGGATACAGATTAATCTCCGTCCAAAAGCAGCCAACAACCTCAAGCATGTTCACTGAGCTCTGCACACCTATCAGTAGGGCAATTATTATCTGTTTTTTTCAGAGTATACTTCCAGTAGGACAACACTTCAGGCTCTAGTAAACTACTGTGTGTCTGGAGATATCACACGATTTTTGCCTTTACATACAAATACTTAGGAGCATTGATTTACATTACCATTTCTTGCTCTATCCAAAGCATATGCTACTCGTTGCTTAAAATGGAAGGGATCCGAGCAATGAAGCATGACAGAACGGTTGGCAACTACTACAAAGCACACTGCAAACACACCCAAAAACAGAAGGAAGAAAATACTTGTTAAAAACCAGCAGAGCAAGACCTCATTCCTCCATTGAGTTTATAGAGCCAATGCAAAGGTGGCCATGGTTTTGAAGACATCCTGCTGTAAGAGCTGTAACAAGAAAGGAACACCCATGGCACCGCTTCTGCAGTTGTCCGAGTCCAAAAGATTGTTCATGTTTTTCCAGCTGTATAAATTGGTTTAGTAAACATTGTCGCTGCTGCCTACAATTATTTTATTCTTGGGTGCTTTTAAATAAATCTATCCTAAGGAGGACAGACCGAGCATATTGTATGCTCTTCTCATCTAAAAGTTGGAAGCCACTCACAAGTTTATAAGAGCCCCACACCTGCAGGAACTGTTTTACTACTTGTTATTGCTTTTATCTCCTCTTGAAAAAGCAGCATCAAACGTAGCAAGTCAAAAGTCCAGCCCTTGATGCTACAAAGCAAAGGATATCGACTCAGCCTGTCTTTGCCCTCACAATTTGTCTGCCACATGCCACGCTCACCTTTCCATTTGCTACCCCCATACCACAAAACCCTGGCAGGTCAGGTTACTGCACCGTTTACCTGGCTCTCCTCGAAGCCATATGTTGAACGCCTCCCTGGTGAGGCCCTGGTGTAGCATTTCATCTCCTAGAGACCAAGCAGGCTTTTATCATGACAGAAGCAGAGATGGGAGCAACAGCAGATCTGAAGGAAACTGGGTTAAAAAGCATTATGAACCGGCTTTGTGCTACCTGGTGTTTTTCCATGAAAACCGTTCAGCTGAATGGAGCGGCGATGGTGAGTACCAAGGCTTTGTACCAGCCTACAACCCTCCCCAGGTGCCACCACGACCCAAACAGACCAGTTGGGCTGTAACAAATGCACTGTGAAGCCTTGCTGCATTTGACAGCTTTCTGCTTCCCCGCAAGATGAAGTTGCCTGATCTGAAGCGCGTGTGCATGTGGCTGTGGGTTTGTTTTTTTTTCCTACAGCTTCGAAGTGCAATGAAGTAGCAGGACCCAGCTGCTAGCAGCACAGAGCTCCCTACGCCCGCTGGGTGAGGATGGAAGCTTGCAGGGACCCAGCAGGTACCCACAACAGGTTTCCTGCCTCAGGGTTCCCTTTGCTCCCGGGGATGCCAGTCTTGCCCACGCTCCCTCTTCTCTTTGCACTGGTATCTGTCTGTGTAAGCATGCCTGCGGCGGTTGCCGAGGGATCAAATAACAGACATGAAGAAACAAAGAGCCTGCAAGGAATCCCAGACATATCCGTCCGCATAGGAAAAATATTCTATTATCCATTGCCAATATTTGCCTTTCAGGGAACGACAACTCAGTACAAGGTAATGCTATTAAACACACTTCTTGATAGAATCCTGCAGCAAATGGGCATTCACTTTATGTTTAAAATGAACTTGTTAAAAAATCTCCTTCTAGAGAAGTGCCTCAGATGTATCAGAAACAAGTAGAAAAACAGGTAAAAATAGTAGGTAAAAATCTCACCATCATTACTGCCAATGTAGGAGTTATGTCATAAGCAAATAAACAAAACTCCCACACAACACAACATGTATTTTATCTACCTGCAGTCTGAATATTGCAGAGTCTTAAAAATGGACAGTAAGTGTTGCTGCTACATTAAAAAACACACAAACCAAGCACTACATTAAAATCAAGGCACTGTGGTTTCTAGATTTTTAAATGGATCATTTGTGGCTGTTCAGTCCAGTTAGAACTCACAATACATAAAACTAGAGTAGTAACACAATTTTCTATTTCTAATTCTGCTTATCTGCCGTCCGCTTGCGGAGCAGGTCACTTTAGCCAGTGGTGCAGATTTGCCAAAATGGTTGGACTTCAACCCCAATACAAACACACTGCAAGGACTGCCGATGGCAGGGGAGAGCGGAGTGTACCTGCTGAACATAGTTGCCTCTGGAAGGACACACACCCAGAAAACACTGAGAGCTGCTGGAAATTTCACCATCCACATTCAGGATGGCATCTTATTCCTGGACATGGAGGGGAGCCTGAATCACATGCCAAACAACTACCAGTGAGTACTGCCAGCTTCCAACAGTTTTTGCTCTAATCAGGGAAGGTGGGTGGGAATTTTAAAAAAGAGATGGGTGCTTCCTAACTGACACAGTGTTCTTCTACCATGGAAATATGACATCAGGGAAACAAAACTAAAACAAACAAAAACACCCCCTCTCCATACACCCCCCCTCCCCCCAAAAAAATACTGAATGAGCACATGTTCAATCTAAAAGCAGGAGGCTTCGGTGCCCTAGAGCACGTGCATAGCAAGCATGGGCATGAAGACTGCAAGCCCAGAGGTGCTGAGGCACTGATTCTCCAGGTGGCCACTGTATGGGTGGCATCCAGCCTCCCTGCCCCAGTTAGGAACTGCCCTGTCAGCAGGGAGAGAGGCAGGCTCCCAGGGAGACTCTGATTGCCTCCACAAGTCACTGTCTTTTTCCACTGATGGTACTTTCGTAATGTAAGTACCTACGTTTGATGTCTAATGGACTGGGAATACCTCTTAAGTGAATTACTTCCAAGACCACATAATGAGAATAATGTTTGGTAAATTAAGACCATGCTGCTGTGTTCTGCACAAGCAGTGGGATCAAATTTGGTGCTCACTGAAGTTAATGGAATGGGAAACATTTGTATATCCAGTAGAAGGAAGTTTGGGGCTAAGAGGTAAAATTTTGAGTGATACGTGTGCATAAGATGCTAGACTAAATCCAAACAGGTATCTTCACAAAAACAGGGGGGCAGATAAGCAACTCTAAACCAATGTAATTTTGGACTTTCAATATCAGGTGTGGGAAGGAAGTTCCCATCACTTCTGCTGAAATCATTCTCTCTACTGGAGCAGAAACCCTGGAAGTACAGAAACGCCTCTACATCGTGTGCACGATGGCTGATTATCTCCACCTGGATTCCTCCCTGCTCACCCTGTTGCAATACACAGATTTGGCACACAGAGGCTCACAGAACCTGACCATACTGGCTGAAGACACTGGGCACATTGACTTTACTGTGAACCATTACGCAGGACTCTCCTGGCCTGTGAAGTGTGGAGGGTTTGCTGTGCTCCATGAATTCATCCAAGTTCTGCGACACAACATTGACTCATGTCACCTCTCACAGATGCTAGGGTATGAAATTGCAGGCTGGAGAATACTTAGGAGAGGTGATCATAAGAGAAAGTCTCCAAGACGACAACGTAGGCAATTAATGATCACACCAACACCTACACTAAAACCAATCAGAATTACCCAGAGACCAGCTGCAGGAGATGTTTCCAGGCCTTTATCCTCTACTGTGCCAAGCCACTTATTCACACAACTTGCAGTATGGCTTACCCAGAGTTTATCATCTTTCAATAAAGAAAGTATAACAATGGCAAGTTCCAAGATGCAGAACAACATCCATCTTATAAGTGAGGAAATTTTGGCCACCTTAGAAATGGACTCAGCATGGGACATGCCAACTAACCCACTGGTATCTATTAAGTTTGCAGACTCTGATTTTCCAGATCTTTTGCCTTCACTGATGACTAAAGCAATGTTTCCCTTCACTGAACTGGAAGTGCTGCCTACTAGAGCTTCTGGCACATCCTTGCTGTTAGAGCAGCTGGAGCCTCACATGCCTGAGACAGACCCATATTTCCTTTCTAGTAAATCAGAAGTATCCACATACCATTTCTTACAGCACGTTACTCCAGATGCAGACCAGCTCTCCAGACCCATGCACACTTGGGTGATAAACACTCTTCACAAATGGCCTCACAGCTCAGCAGAAGCATTTCCTTCTAAGACAGAATTTAATGTATTTTTTCCAGAACCAATGTCAGTATCAGAAGTGCCAGATTACAGCGAGACAAAAAGCCACTTTTCAGAACTTGAAATGGTTTCTAATACATCCTTCTCTCCAGAAACACTCTCTTCACTATTCCTCAATGCTTCTGTAGGAGCCACAACTTTGTCTGACTTCACATTTCCCATCAATGACACATTTCCACCTGTGCTACCAAGTAGCAGACTGAACCAAGTGTTTGCCAATGACTATGAACAGTTATCTAAACCTTTTATGACTGTCCCACAGCCCAGTGGGTTTCCATTTGCTGGAGGGAAAAGCACAGTCTCTCCTGTAACCCAGAAAGAAGCACAGACCCTCTATCCCAAACTGAATTTCAGTCCCGAAGCCTCAGCCTGCTTTTCTAGTACGTTATACAGCACTTTCCCCAGTAAAGTGGAAGCATCTTATGAACCAAGTCTGATCATTCCATCCCATCCTGATATTGCTTCAGTTCTTACTCTGCCAGAAGACTTTTCTCGCTTTGACATGTCTGAGCCATCCAGACCAAGAAATACACCTCGTTCTTCTTACGGCAGCAGCATGCTCAGAACAGAGATGCAGTCTGCAAGTATTTTATCCAGCAGCACAAAGGAATTGCATTCAGACAGAGATCTGGGAACAAGAAGGATTTTGCCAAACATTACTGAGCCTACCCTGGAGTCACACAAAATCTCAGACATAAAGTCAGATGCTGCAGAAGCACCTCTGGTGACTTTATTTAATGCCACTCACCTGTCCAGCAGTACACCAGGTATGTTTAAGATTTGACTTTCCATTCATCTTCTTTCCTGCCCTGAGAGTCCTGAAAGAATAGTTCAAGACAGTTTCTTCCACAAAAGCACAAGTGCACTGCACTAGGGATGTGTCAGCAGCAGTGTTCCTCATAAGGGAAAGTAATTTATTTTGCTCAACTAGGCACAGATAACAGCTCAGCTAAACAGACCAAGCTTTGGCTGTCCTATCCAAGGAAAGATGTGGACCCATTGAAAAAGCTCCAAAGGAACACAAGGATGGTCAGAGGTCTAGAAAACACAAACAATTAGAAGACTTAGGAAAGCCGCAGGTTTATGTAACAGTTTGCTGAAAGGATGAAAGTTGTTCTCAGCATCCCCTAGGAACTGAAGCAGTACTAATGACCTTCAGTTGCAGTTAAGATGATTTAACTTAGACATTAGATAAACTTTCTCACAGTAAGGATAATAAAACATTAGAAGGGATGCTTGGGGAACATTGTGGAGGGTTTTTAAGAACAGAACAATACATATTTATCAGAAATGACACAGAAGGAGTTGAATATCCTAGAGGGTAAATTAGACAAGACACTCTCCTATCAATCTGTGGCTCAGGCTTAAGTATATACTAGACTACAGAGATGGTATGTTTGTAGGACCAGTTGGGTAAATTTGCAGGATTGTCCGAATCAGCTTATACTACATCTGTACAAAGGTATACATGGTAGATCTTAAATACTTACTAAGTACAGCATTCAGACCCAAACTGTTTCTTCATTTTAGAGGGCCCTGACTGTCCCTGTTTTTAATGCACTGAACTTGTTAACGCCCTTCAGAACCATCTTCTTTGTAGAACTTTACCAGACCTACATTACGTCTGTACCCATACCACAAGACTGTAGTCTGAAATATTTCTGTTTCCAATCAGGTGCCCAAGCAAGCATCTGACAAAGCCCACAGATGGACAACACAGCCCTAACATGATACGGTTATTAACACACTTACAAACACAGGCCATCTAGAGATGTTAAAAAATATCTTTCTGCTCCAGTGAGAGAAGACATTTGGGTAAAGAGTTCCCCCACTTTCTAAAGGGGAGGTTGAACTCTAGCTTCCTTCCCACAGTCTTTCCCATGCTGGCAGATGCTGACTAAGACTTTTCAATCACATGCCATACACGCTTTTAAACTACATTCCCAACCCTACAGCAAATTATTAACATAAAATCCCTTTTACATAAATCTAAGTGATCTTTCACCTTAAGCTGTAATTATCTTATCTTCACAGAGGTGGTTCAGACACTATTGCCCTCACATCAGCATCCAAGCACCTTGCTGTTTCCCACATCTGAAAGACTGCAGTCCATGGAAAGCACATGGATTCTTCCTCCATTTGCTGTTTCACAAGAGCTTCAGAATATAACCCTAGGTAAAAAGAAGCTTACTTCTATGTTCTTACTTCTGAACATAGCTGTCATCAACTTTTTTATCCATCTTTCAAGGTACCTCTGGTTTCCTATATTAGAATCCATGAAGTCTTCCCACTATTATGACCTAAAGATTCGCATCCTTCTGAATTAATCCCTCCCTATAATTTACATCAGATAATAAAAGATAGTATAAGAGTAGATTGTGATTTTACTCAGTCTTGCAAATCGGTCCCTATCGTATAGAAAACACAAACATTTGACACTGTCCCCCGTGACATGCTTGTCTCTAAATTGGAGACAGGGATTTGATGGATAGACCACTCAAGGGATAAGGAAGTGGCTGGATGGTCACACCCAAAGAGTTGTGGTCAATGACTTAATGCTCAAGTGGAGACCAGTGACAAGTGGCGTTCCTCAGGGGTCAGTATTGGGACTGATATTGTTTAATGTCTTTGTTGGTGACATGGACAGTGGGTTGAGTGCACCCTCAGCAAATTTGCTGACAACACCAAGCTGTGTGGTGCGGTTGACACACTGGAGGGAAGGGATGCCAACCAGAGGGACCTCGACAGCCTTGAGAGGTGGGTCTGCGCAAACCTCATGAAGTTCAACAAGGCCAAGTGCAAGGTCCTGCACGTGGGTTGAGGCAATCCCAAGCACAAATACAGGCTGGGAGGAGAATGGATAGAGAGCAGCTCTGAGGAGAAGGATCTGGGGGTGTTGGTTGATCAGAAGCTTGACATGACCCAGCAATGTGCACTTGCAGCCCAGAAAGCCAGCTGTATCCTCAGCTGCATCAAAAGAAGCATGACCTGCAGGTTGAGGGAGGTGATTCTCCCCCTCTACTCTGCTCCTGTGAGAACCCACCTGGAGTACAGGTTGCCCAGAGAAGCTGTGGATGCCCCATCCCTGGAGGTGTTCAAGGTCAGGCTGGATGAGACTTTGAGCAAGCTGCTCGAGTGGAAGGTGTCCCTGCCCATGGCAGTGGGGTTGGAACCTGATGATCTTTAAGGTCCCTCCAACCCAAACCATTCTATGATTCTGTGAAATGAGATCCAGAAGGGGCAGGAAGGAAAATTTTTGTCACAGGTTGCAAGAACTCCCTGTGTTCTGATCTTCCCCCTTACTCCTTGAGCCTGCCAGCAAACTTCACCTAACAGTCACAGAGAGATTTCCTTTCAAATTTGTCACCACATTTTATCATCCTACAGCTTACTTGGTACCCACTCACATATTCATAGTTCTTCAAACTGGGCAGATACACAGCACTCACAGTAATCCTGTCCCAGCCAAGGTGTCTCACACCTCCAGAAGTAGAGTGATGCTGAGACACCCATTGCTTGCCTGATTAATCTGGAATTATTCTTAATGCTAAACACCACTCAATAGTACATAGAAAAAACCAAACATTCTCATAAAATCCACAAACAGAAAATCCATGATTAGTGTTGGAAATAGAAGATGAAACAGTAACATGCTTTAATAATTACTTCGTACATGAGCTCTGTTTCAGAATCTGATGGTGGAGCACTCCCATCAGGGCTGGGAGTGATTCTTTGCAGAGTTAAGAGTTGGTTTTCAGAAATTGTGTCTGTTTCTCAAGAGGACACTTAATGTGGAAACATAATAGTGAGCTTCTGCACTTTCTGAGGATCTCAGCTTGCGCAAGCACACTTCCAGGGATTCCTAGAAATTTAATGTTGGGAATGAAGGCAAATCAAGGTAATACCTGATGACAGCCCTGCTAATGAGATATCTGTCTTTGATAGGTAAAGTATCACAGTACCAGGCAGTCTCCTGTTTGGCAGCTTTGGACTGTCATCTAAACTCAGATTTTAGTAGATCATTCAATCATACAAGTAAGGGCCTTGAAGTTTACATAAGCTTTCCATAACACAAAATGCAAAAAAAAAAAAAATCAAGCAAGAACATTGCAATAATAGAAAGGAAAACTGTCATTATTCTTTGATATTTAAGCATTAGAAATGAGATATACTTAGCTGCCATCATGAAGTAAAATCATCACTTGAGAGGTATATTGTGATACTTCTGTGTAAAAGTTACTATAATAAGATATTACTGTTCAGGAAAGCACTATATGAGACCTGACAAATGTGTTGGACTAAAAAGAACAGATATTTACAACTCTTTAAATAAACATAAACCTAGATATGCTTAAGCAAATTAAGTTGTTGTGATCAAGGACAACAGTTTACAGTACCATTATAAGCTTAAATTTCAGTAGAAGTGAGGCAAGTGCAGAATTTTCTTTACCAGTTCTCAGCATCTGCCATTGTGATTCACAGGTCAGAGGTTGTGTGAGGTGACAGGCACAGTGCCCATTGAAAAAACAAATGTCATCCAACCAGTCGAATGCAAGCTAAGAAAGGACAACAGCTGAAGTGGCTTGCTTCTGAGTTGCAAGACACTGGAAATTAGTTATCACACAATGTAAAGCAGATTTTTTTAAGATAATTTATCTTTTAAATTGTTTTCTATATTTTAGCTTTGAATTAATCTGTTTATGACTAAAATATAAACTTGAATCTTTTAAATTGCGTTTGAGATTACCCTCTGATTATATGTTGAATTAGTCTTGTTAGTGTTGGGTTTGGAAAAAATACAGATAAAACAGTGCTCTATTGTATTTCAGATAGTGATCACCTGTGTATTTTCAGTCAAAGTCTCCCAAGAACTGGTATGTGATGCCCATTTAAGGATGCTACAGAAACTCTACATTACCAGCAGATTTCCATCTTAATGCAGTCAGAGAAAGAATTTTTAAAAAAATCTTCAAAAGCCCTTGCAAAATTATGCTGTAGCTAAGTGGTTGTGCTCAGTTACTTCATAGGAAAGAATGATTTGCAATGTCTTTCACAAATGGAAATAATGTAAGAAAAGCAATGGGGAGTTCTGTTAACCCTAAATAAAATCCATAAGAGGTACAGTTTCTCAAAAAGGAGTCTAGAGGGCAATGTAACACTTCTCTTCTTGGAAAGTGGTAGATGATATAACAAGGGGCAATGGCCACAAAACTGCATCTCAGGAGGTTCAGAGATCAGGAAAACTTTTTCACTTGGGGGAAGGCAGGAATAGAACAAGTCACCCAGAGAGACTTGGGCCCCTTCATCCTCAGAAGTTTTTAAAACTCAGCTAGGCAAAGCCATTCTTGATCTCATATTGTCTTGGCTACAGCTCTGCTTTGAGCGGGAGGTTGGCTGCACAACGTCCAGAGGTTCCTTCTAGCTAACGTGCTCCATAATTCTATGAGGCTGATGAGATTTCTTTACTATCATTCAGTATTGGATAGCTATTTTTTCCTCATAATTCATTCCTTTCCTTTTCTCTCTCCTCTCTAAAGGGCAAGCAAACACTTCCCCAAGAGTTGTTCATTCCATTAAATTCCTAACAGCAACTATCGGATGCCTCTTCTTTTTTCCTATACCTGCCAACACATTTTACGATGAGGAAGATGGCAACTCAACTCAGTTATCTCTAAAAATCATTCCAGCTGATGGCTCTCCATCAGGATCAGAAAGCTGGCTGCAATTTAACACATCTCAGCAAACCATGCATGGCTATCCCCTTGATATTGACTTCCAGTATTCACCTCAGGAGTTTGCGCTGTCTGCCACAGATTCCGGAGGACTGACTGCTTGGGAATCCTTCACCATTGAGCTTCTGAAGCCCACAAATATACCATGCCACCATTATACCATCAGAACAAAAAACAGCTACTACTCTTTCCTGAGAGAAAGGAAAAGGATTAGTTTGTTTCTAGAGAAGCTCTCCCTCTATTTGAACTCCAGCAGTCCCAAAGACATCATGGTGACTGCTCTCAAACCTGGTTCCACACTAATCTCATGGTATAACAGTTCACTGTGTACAATTGCCAACAGATCTTCCAGCTTGTGCGCCAAAGATGAAATCCAAGAAGCACTAGAGAAATTAAGAGCGTCGGATGGGGATGTTAGCCCACGCTTTGTCCAAGCAATGCTGCCAGAATACAAAATTGATGTAATTTTTAACATCTCATATAGTGAAGTCTGCTTTCCCATTACAAACCGATTTGATGGGTCTTTCAACAGTACTGTGCCTACACTTCAAGACAAAAATGACTCCACGATTAGGAAGACCCCAGCTGCCTTAATAAGCAGTCTTTGTGTCACTATTGGGGTCGTCCTGATAATACTGGTTTACCAGTTTTGCAAGTATCACAGGAAGATTCGTGGATCACAGTCTGTGATATTTCAGAGAAACTCCACATTAAACCACGCTGATGTGGAACTGGATGTCCTAAAACCTTGCAAAGTGCCTGTACATGAGTGCAGGGCTTCGGCTTCACCTTCACGTCAGTTATGGATACCACCTTCGGTACCACTTACCTCCCAAGAGCAGGGTTCTAGGTCAATAAGACTGCCTCACATCATACCATCTTTCCAGCCACCAAAATACCAACTCCCTCCCCATTACACCAAGAGGGTATGACTACCCAGAATGACCAGGGCAATATCCACAGACTTAAGTCAAGATCTTTCAAATGATATTAAATCTACAAAAAGACAAGTTGTATTAGAATGTACTAACCTTATTACCCAGAAAGAAGTCATAAGCAGTTGATGATTTTACCATTTTTTGATTTAAAATAGAACATACTTTACCTATGCCTGATGAAAAGGCAGTGGCAAAATCAGAACCTTGAAACTAAGTACTAGAACAAAATGCCAAGTAAACAGGTAAAGGAATCTACAGATGAGGTGGATAGAGTGATATGCCTGTACGAGTCAGAACGAGAAATGTATACCAAGCTGACGCTGGTGGGAATGAGGGGTCACAGCCAGTATTGAGTAAAAGTAACTCCATTACGAGTCCCTAATTCATAGATAAACATCTTACATAGAACAGGCAGACCTGTCAGAAGGACTATCACAAAACATGATGTTGCCATTGAAATTGAAAGGTGCTACAACACTTGAGTCTCTGTCATCTTGTAATTGTAGATTTGCATTTTCAAAAAATGCATCCAGTAATTGTCCTTCTCTCATGGGTGACATTTCCTCTGTCCTCAATCTTTCAAAATGTTTTTTAGTGTTTCTATTAAAAACATTATATGTAGCATTTATAAAGGCAACAGTAGCTACTTAACATGAAACTCTTCCTGTTAGGTAATTGCATGATGTACTTTTCAAAATACATTTTAAAGTTACAGGCTTGCTTTCTTACAGTAAGACTGGCTCTCTTATCTGCTTCCACCTATGACAGTTCAAGGACCATAGGGAAGAAAACGTGTAAAAGAATTTCTAAAAACTTTTCAAATATTTTGAAATCCTTTCAGTTGAATAATTACCATATACAAAATCTAATCCATAATTTAATTATGGATTAAACTACTTAATCTGTAACTTCCATTTTTAATCTGTAAACTGCTTTAGAACTGAGAAAAACTTCCTCGAACCTATAAGTACAGTGTGAAATAGGACCAAAGTACCACCAGTACCACCACATAGAAAGAAAAGGAGTTCCATTACAGCATGCCCTTTCCAGAGCTGCCACAGGACTTTACTGGAGAAGGTGGATTGCCAAAGAGCCTCAGACCCCTAACATTGCAACTCTGGAGGTAGAGTTTCACTAAGCTGCCTAGGAACAAGGATAACTATGCTGTGAGGGTGTGGGCTCTTGCTGACATGGTATGTAGTGGTCACCTATTGTCCTGATGACCTCTGACTGAGCAGAGGTATAGAAGCCACCCTGGATACTGGGCAGCCCAGCCACCACAAACATAGATGTAGCATACTGAGTAGACACTGAAGAGCTGCAAGTTAGCCAAAGGATAGCTTTATCAGGCTAAAGAACACAGACACAAATGCATACTCTTACTGTAAGGAAACCAGGCAGAACTGGATCCAGCAGGAGCAGGCTGCTGACCAGTCCAAAGGGAATCCTGCCCAGGGATAGATCTGGGAATAGTTCACAGTCAGGCAACGAGAACAGCTCTCCAGTTTTCCATTTATGTTGTAGTGCAGATTAATGTTTGCAGACAATCAAATGCCAGCATGACATACCAACACAGGTCCCTGCAGTCTCTGCTTGCTTGCCTTCTCTCCAAACTTAAGATTCACAACACCCAGCAATCCCAACAACTGTGCTGCTCAACAAGTACTCATGGCATAGAAAGAGAATTTTAACAGCTTCCTAACCACAAGCGTACCAGGAGCTATAGGACCAAAGAATTTAAGCAGTTTAAATTACATTTTTGTGTACGTTTGTCCTGGTTTCAGCTGGGATGGAATTAACCTTCTTCACAGTAGTGAGTGTGAGGCTGTGTTTAGGATTTGTGCTGAGAAGGCGGCTGATAACATATTGATGTTTATAGTTGCCGCCAGGACAGTCAAGGACTTCTCAGCTTCTCTGCTGTCCCCATGTCTGCAGGTGTAGGAGAAGCTGGGAGGGAGCACAGCCTCAATTACTAGCCTAGGATTTGACCCAAATTGGCCAACGGTGTATTCCATACAATGCATGGCATGCCCAGTACATAGATGAAGAGCTGCCCAGGAGTTCTCTGTCTCTCATGGTTGTCTCTCTCTGGGTCGCCCCTCTCTCAGGTTGTCTCAGTCTCTGGGACTTTTCTGGGATTGCAATTTCAGGACTCTCCTTGCTCTGAGATCATTAACTAAGAACAGGCTGAGCCTCGGTCATCAGGTGCTGAGCAGTATCACTCATTCGTATATAATTACTATTATCACTATTACTCTCTCTGTTTTTGTAATTTAGTTATTAAATTGTTCTTATCTCAACCCACGAGTCTCTTTACCCTTTACCTCTTTAACTTTCTCCCCCACCTCTGGAAGGGGGAGAAGGTGAGTGAGCAGTTGTCATGGTGTTTTGCTGCCAGCCAGGGTCAATACCACAACAGTCTTTTTTGTGCCCAAGGTGAGGCAGCTGAGATAGTGACAGGCAAACTCTTAATAAGCATTTATTATGCTTCCCAAGGTGTCACTGTGGGGAAAAAGTGTATGGGTTGTTCTAGGAGTTCGTTGCAGTCAAGTGATATAGCACCCTGGCTATGGGGTATGCTGTTGGCCAGTTTGGTTAGCCTCACCATCTCCAGATGATGCCTTGAGAAAGGTATTTTGATACTGTATTTTAATAGATGCAGAATTTTTCTTTTTGTCTAATAAAGTATTTAATTCCTTTGCATATACAGAGACACTGTCCGTGAAGCCAGAGATCAGGTAAGGAAAGCTAAAGCCCAAACAGAATTAAATATGGTGAAGGATATTAAGGGAAACAGGAAGAACTACAGGTATGTCAG
>VZTO01016788.1:0-20406 GCA_013400615.1 Syrrhaptes paradoxus | reverse complement strand
GAGACGGACAAGTGGGGTTCTTGGCACGACATGACTCTTGTATGCCTACATGTGCACCAAGGTACAGAGTGGCACGCACAACCACTTTTAAATCAGTTTTTTATTTCCCTGAGGTTTGTTTGCTCATCTTTGCATGGATTTGAATTGCATCATTTTTAGGTAACCGAGAACACAAGCTTTGCTGCAACTTAATGAGTAAACAGAAGCTTTTTGGGCAGAACTTTGTCTTAAGGATTAAAAATTAACATAAGCTTCTATTACTGGAGATGCTAGGAACTTGGGAGGGTATGTAAGTGACAAAGGTAGGTTTTGCTTGGGAGAATATGTCCTTAATTTGCTGGTTCAATAAAAAAGCAAAATCATAAACTTTTGAGTGCCTGGGATTTTTTTTTTTTAAATGCAAAATGTTTTTTAGTGAGATCTGCTTTGAAAAAACAGATTAATGCTAGAGCAACAGGAAGGTATTTGTACTGCCCTCTGGGTGTATACATGTGTTGTACTATTGCTGTCTGGTCGAAAATGTTCAGAAATCGTCTGTTGTGCTGTCCTGCACTCTCTCAGAATGCGAACACAACCTCAGATCAATTTTCACTAGACTCCGATGTGTCCTAAGTGGCTGTCCTAGATAGAAAAGGTTGGCTTGATGTGTCCTCTCCTAGCTGTCCTTTCGGAATGCTGTTCAACTTTATGCTATTGCATGTCCAGGACAGCAGTTTGGTGAGCCTGCGCTGTTTCTGGGTTTGTGGTTTAGCACGTTGAGCAGTCAGATCCTATGAAGGACAGCATGTGTCCATGTAGAGCGCTTCTCCTTTTGAAGCAGGAGGATCTCTTATACGCGAGGTTTATGAGGAGTGTGAGTAGGAAAGCTTTTCTTCTGGTGGTAGTGTCTGGAACATCCATAATCTCTCCCTTTGAGAGATTCATGCCTAAACAGCTCTTGTTAATGTCACTCTGTAAAGCTTTTGCCATATTTTGACTAAAATTGATAATTGTTGGACATCAGTAATACTAACCCAGAATTTATCCATCACTGTCTTTCTTTGCACATAGTTTTCTGCTCCAATTTTTTTCTGCTCTTGTACCTTCTCCTTTTGCTTCTTGTAAGGAGAAACTTGACTTTTTATTTGATCATCTAAGCATTGAGCAGCCAGAAAATCAGAGTAATATTTCTTGCTTTGTGTCTCATAGTTTTCTCTTCCAGCAAAACAGTAAAAATCAGAATTTCTCATGTATTTGGCTGGAACTCCATCTCTCAGTGGTTTAGCACTTCATTCCTGACCCAGCGAAGTATGCAAGTATATATTTAACTTCCAGCATGGGATCCGTCCCACTGCTTGTTTTTACTAGGCTGTTCATCTTTTCAAAGTTAATCACATGTTTTCACATATTTTAGTCCAGAGAGAAAGTGCTTAGACAAAGGGAGGAGAGTCTATTTGAGCCCTTGAATCTGGTGTGCAATGAAAGGAGAAGAGCAGACCTGGGATCCGGAGTTTTTTCTCCCATAAGTGTTATGGTGTAACTACTGCAGACCATCGACGCACTTCTCATGTGAAAGATCAGAAAAAATGTTAATTCAGTAACTTGTCATAAATAAAGCCAAACCAGAAGGGAATCTGTCAGGGAAGGAGGCGTGTAAATCATCACATTCAACAGCATTTTGCTGTTTAATAACATTGAAAAAAATAAAATGGTATGTGGCATACATGGTCTGTGGGTCTGCATACAGAGATTAGGAAGCACAGGCAAGAAGGAAATTATTAGACTTGGTTTTTCTTTCAGCTTGGGTGTGCATAGTTAAAAAAAAACAAATTCATCCATTTAATCAAAATGATGAAAAGCTGTCATTGTGCTGTGGAAAATAAGTATTTATAAAGCGATGTTTTGGATAGACTTGGTATTTAACAGAAAAAAGACCAATGTGATCTGGTTGCTGGAATGAAAAAACAGGATAAAAGCAAGCAGGACAAAACAAACAAAAGTTTGATTTTTTTTTTATTAATTGACAGTAATTTTACCTTATTATAAGATGTCTTTCTAGGGTGACATGGTGTACAATATCTTCAAATATATATAAAAAAAACTTGGGACAAGTTCCTGAAAGATAGGCTGTAGCTCAAACTGAAGTTACAGACTTGATGGAGAAGTGAAATGATTTTGGGGAAAAGATGCATGATCAGTTCTGCTGGAGGATAGAGTAGATAGCAGGAAGGACCATCATGATCCTTTTGATCCATGAAGTGTACTTACTGCCTTAGTGAGGAAAATCTGATTTTCCTAAGCATAATTTTTTTTTCTATAGAAGAAAGCGTTTGTCTCATCAAGTTACCTGATGTGGTTAATATGGTTTGTAGCCACTCACATATGTGCAGAATGTTTTATGTAGTTTGGAGTTGAACTAATGCTCCTGCAGCAGTCGGATTCTTGTCCTCGCCTCAGCAGTCGTGTCTCAGCTGGAGCCAGTTGTTTCTGTTGCAAGCAGAGGGCTGCACTTAACACATTTCTGTTCGGCATTCTGTTTGCCTCAAATGGAAAAGGAGCAGCTGCCAAGGTTCCTGAAATTAGTGTTTAGAAGTAGATGTTGAAAATTAGATTTTAGACATATAAGCAGAGGTGTGTTCATTTATAGAGATGCTGAGGGCTTGCTTTTGCCTTTGGTGGGTTTTTTTAATGATGGCTGTAGACTCCTCTGTTACATGATGCCGTAATTACATTGATGTATAGATAAATATTTAGTTTGCTGAGTTTGACACTTAGAGGTAAATTCAAAATAGAAATCTGAGTGACATGCTGTGTATGTAGAGACTGTTCTCACAGAAAATCCCAACTGCCCTAGATAACTGTACAACTGGAATTGTTTCGTAGAAGAGAGTTAATGGAAGTATATGCAGTGCTTGGGAAAGGCGACTGAAAAGGAAGATGAAAATTTTAGGTTCTTGAACATAAAGAATGAACACAGCTGTTATGGTATAAACCAGTAAATTGTTTCATATAGGCTTCATTTGTATTAGTAACGAATTTTTATCCTCGCCTTCTGAAGACCTTTAGTTGCCAAATTGGGCAGTTGGGAAGGAGGGAGTTAGTTGTACACTAACTGATGCCTAACCTATGCAGCTTTCACCTGTTTCTGAAAACAGCTTGAAGTTACCCATAGGTGCTTATGCTAAGCTTGTACAGTTCCTTGGTTGTTAATGTTAAGAATTATTCAGATTCAACTGCAAAATCATGCATAAGTTTTATCTAGGTGGCTGAGCCCCATGTGGAATATCATAATAAAAATGGGGAAAGTGTGTGGGAGTAGTAAGGAGAGGTGGGGGTGACAAAAGTGACAGCTGATCCATAGGAGATAAAGCTCTTTCTGATACCCCAAAGCAATTTGTTTTTATTAGGTACACTTCTAGTCTGGTTTGAGAATGTTACTCCTGTGTGAGGGAATGTTGTTCTTTGCTTTGTTTGGAACACGTCCATCATCTGCAAATGCAGAGTAGGTGCCAGTGTGCAGTTGGTCGCATACTGCGCTGCTTACGGGTTACGTTTAACAGATAAAAAGGAAAATACATGTTGTAAATCATTAAAACTGTCATTATATAGGGTACTTTCTTGAACAGATTGAAAAAGATGGGACTTATAGAGGATAACTAGTGTTTTCCAAAGTCTGATCAGATTAGCAGAAGGCGTTGGTATTGACAAACTCAATGAAGGTAATGGGATGATGTCCAACTGTGTGAGATGTCGGCTGTCATACATGCTATTGTAATACATGACTGTTTATGATCACCATGTTTTTTTAGTTTAATTTTTTAAAAAAGTTTATTTAAATGCTTATGTGACAGATTTGGATGTGCTACTGGAGACAGAGGGGAATCAAATGCTTGGAATCTGCCCAGACTATGAAACTGGTTATGCAGAGTTGCTTGTTGCTGGTTTATTAGTAGGGATTTGCTTTTAGCTGAACATGATTGTAAATTATTACAGGCAGGGGGTTCTTTTTTTTCAGTGCATGAGCAATGCTTTCCTAACTAATTAATTTTACCAATTTTTTGAAGCCATAAAACTGAAGTTACATCATTACAGCAATGTTGATTCTTCAAGTTTTTTAAAGTAAAAGTTTGTCATTAACACATGAGATAAATTAGCCAAATTGTGTGTTTGCTGATCAACAGCCACTTCCATTCTAAAAGCAGAAAGAATGAAAAAAACCTGAAGTACAGTTCTAGAACAGTGGCTTGTCCAACCTCCTCAAACAGAAGCTGAAGTTGTATTTCAAATAATGAATTGTGTTAATTTCTTTTTTCAAGACTTCATGGGGAGACAGTAATCCACTGGCTTACCTGGTCCGTTTAGCTCTTGTGCTGTGGTTTTCCTAGCCTAGTAGTGCTTGACGTGATGAACNATTTCTTTTTTCAAGACTTCATGGGGAGACAATAATCCACTGGCTTATCTGGTCCGTTGTGCTGTGGTTTTCCTAGCCTGGTAGTGCTTGAAGTGATGAACAAAGAGCTGCTTCGGGTGTTGTTCTGCCCCTGGGTTTCTTCTTATTGGAGTGGAATTGTGGACAGCCCAGGAAGAGAGACAGCGGAGCGTTGGGGTCATACTATCAAACACAGATAGAGGCAGGTGGAGCCCAAGTTCAGATAAATAAGTTTTTGGGGATAAAATTAACACTGTATCCATGAGAAGGCATCCTGTGTTGGTAAAGAAAGGGTCTCTGCAGACTCTGAGCTTGTTGAAATGTGCTTTAGCTTGTGTGTGCAAGGTAAAGATGTGATTTTATGTTCTGCTTCTCCTCTCTACATTAGCGACTGAAAACCTTAAAAAAAAAATTTGTTAACAGACATTTAAAAAAACGAACATGTAATGGATGTATCTGGTGTATCTGAGTGATCCTATGGAAATGGGCACCTTCTAGAACAGTGCAGCTCCTGTACAGCCGGTTTTAACTTTCTGAATCCCAATGTAACTAATTAAAAAGGAAATGTTTTTAGTAACAATATGTGAACGCACAGAATAATTGGGTTGTAATTCAGTCTGTCAGCTCTGCTGCCATTCATAAACTCGGGGTTTACGAAGGTCTCAGAAATCTCAGCTTGAATTACAGCTTGATTCTGTACATAACCTGGAACAATGGATATCTTAGCATTTCATTGGTGAGAATGAGGATCTCTTATAATCCTGAAAGTGTTACTTAAATGTATACTTACATAAAAATCCAATTTTGCATTTGGAGAAAAAAAACTCCATGCTGCAGTGCAATTCACAATTTTTAATTTAGACTTTACATCAGTTGCATTAGGGCTTTCACTGTGGGTGTTTATATGCATGTGTTGTGTGTATGTGGAAGATTTTCTTATACATCTATATTTCAGGTGAAACAAATGACTGTCTAGAGTGTTTACATTTTATTTAGTACTTAGTTTGGTTTACTAGTGAAATACAATTTTACTAGGTGCCAGAAAATTACCCTTCAGCCTTATTTATACCATTTTTCTTGACACAGTAAATTCAGTTATGGAACAGAGCTCAAAATATTTGCATATATACTGTATTTACAGATGTTTATTTGGGGACTTCATTCTCTCAAGGCAGTTCTGAAATATTCTCTGTCCTCAGGTTGCTGAGTCAAACCATGAAGGATCATTTGGTGAGAGTGGCTAATGAAGCAGAATTTATCTTGAGCAGGCAGAGAGCAGAGGATATTAACCGCCATGCCGAATTTGAGGTAAGAAATGAAATCTTTTTTTTAAAAAAAAAAACAAAAATCACACCAAAACATAACAAACCCGTGTGTGTGTGGGATTCTTATTTGTGATACGGGCTTTTCAGGCACAGGAGTTTCCATCCTGGAAGCTGCTTTGCAGTTGTAGGGTTTTTTGATAGTCTGACACTGACTTTGATGGAAAAATGGGCTGCACAGAGCAGCTCGGAACTTGTCAGAATCTGTGAACCATAGTTGGTGGGGAAGGAATTTTGTCATACCAGTGTTCTTCTTTTCCATGAAGCAAATATCACTGTAGTAGCATCACAGTCAAGATACAACTCTGGAAAAGGAAAAAGCAAACCTTACTGAAGATAAATGATAACAGCCTGTTAAGTGCAAAACTAGAAATCACTTCTTTTCTTTTTATACTGTTTGCTGTTTCCCTTAATCCATCTCTAAAACCATTTTCCTTATGTTCTACATGCCTCAGTGTGGTTTTGTTATATTTTTGTTTTCATCCCACTTAAGGGGTTCTAAAGTGAAGTACTGGTCTCTGTTTTTATAGATTCGTAATAAAAACACAAG
The DNA here is from genome assembly GCA_013400615.1 of Syrrhaptes paradoxus. Lineage (NCBI taxonomy): Eukaryota > Metazoa > Chordata > Aves > Pterocliformes > Pteroclidae > Syrrhaptes > Syrrhaptes paradoxus. Next base: position 14,126 of record VZTO01016788.1, on the reverse strand, counting down.
CTTTCTTTTGTGATCACTTTAGTCATACCTCCAATTTTGGATCTCAGTTACATCATGTATCTCCTTTCTCTCTGCTTTAATTGTTGGGTTGTTTAAATGAAAACAAAGCTAAATCTCACTGAATTCACTGATATTCTGCTTAAAGAGTACTTAGTCTTTCTTCTGACATACGATACTACTTGTGGTTTTGTTTTGAAAATGAAACATTAAGAGATTGAAGGCACATTTGTGTTTAACGTATTTCTAAACTGTTTTTCTCTTAAATCTTTACTTGAAAAAATACTCCCCAAAGATGAAAGCATATTTGTCTTAGACAGTGCTTATGTTCTAAAGGTCATCTGTGTTGGCCCCAGGATTCAAGCTGTGTGTTGTTTAATAACATATCTGCACTTCATCTAGAGCTAGTTACCCCCTCCTGCAAACAGAGATGTTGTAAGATATCTCCAGTACCATTTGCAGTGGTGAAATAGCAGGCATCTTTCATTTATTACATCAAGGCTTTGGCGACAGTCCTGTGGAGATGAAAAGTGCATCTTTTTACTTCGTTGCCTGATAATCATTGGAGTGGGACGTGCTTGACATCTTTTGCTCTGGATTTATGCAGAAGCTCCATGCACGACATGGCATTATTGATTAGACCAACAGCCTGCTTTTTTTTTTTTTTTTTTTTTTTTTTTTTTTTATCNAAAACAGAAACTAGTGTGCTAAAATAAGAGCAGTCTGTTTATCAAGTTGAGTTTTGTTACTGTGTTGGGAAGACTTAGATCTAGCATCACATCTGCAACTGTGCAAATTGAGGATATACAACTCTTGGATTCTACCAAATGCTTAAATAACAAACCTGGTGTCTCAGTAACGTTACTGATGTCTATGGCAGACTTCCGTCAGCCTTACGTTTCTTTTGTGGAAGGGAGAAATGTTAGTCACAGTCATTCAAATCCGCAGGTATCACATCAACAGTCCTGTGTCATGTCCATCCATGGCAGGATCTGGTTTTCACATGTCCTCTCAAGAGTGCTTGACTTGTTTTAGCACAGTGGTCCCTTCCATCCATGGTGTTCCTCTTTTGAAGTGGTGCTCAGGGCTATGGAAGACTTGCCATCCCTCTGTAATGTAACGGTTACTTGGAAAGACAAACGCCATCACTCCAAACATTCCCCCTTCCGCCTCCTTCCCCCAGCTGAGCNAGCCGTACAGCTGGTATTGTGAAAAAGACAGAAAAAAACATTGCTTTGGAGATGAAGGATTGGTTGTGAGAGGTTTTTCTATGGCTGAATACAGTCAAAGGTCAACCTTTTTATTTCCTTTTTTTTTCTGATCCTTTCCTCACCTGTGTTTTCACAGTTCCCTCTATGAGTAGTTACATCTATGAATGGAGACATATGGGGAGGCCACGGGGAGACCTCAGACATACTCGCCCATTTTACGACGTGATTGAGCCTCAAAGCAGCCCGCTGAAGCAGTATTCCCCTCGTTTCTCTCGTGAGCTGGCAGTGAAGCACACATTTTTACAGGGAATGTGGAAATATGAGCATTCCTAACATAACTTATAACCCTTATAACCTTCCATTTTGCCCCGTGTCCCTGGGATTTACATGCACAGATCTCTGTCATTTTTCAAAATCTCAACCAGAGTTTTTGGTAGAGCTGAAAATCCTGCAGAGGAACCTCTTTATGCCTGAGTTCTAACAACTAGTTTCATCCTACCACCTAGGCTGCTTTCTAGAAACGACGTTGAAGGATGTGGTGATTCGCACGGCGTCCGACATGGTGTGTGCAGACAGCGCGGAGTCTGGCCCACAGGAGTGATTGGATGGGGTTGTGAGGAGGGGGAGGGAATGCTGTGCTCTAATTGACTTTATTTTATAATTTATGACAGGAGTGCCCATTGCCGTGGGTATGCATCCTGCCTTAGATAAATCTCCTCAGGTATTTGTGCACGAATATCCATATTCATAGAGTTCTCGGTGTGTGTACCTGTGAGTGTTTCAGGCCCAGCCTGGGAAGGTTTAGTTTGCCGTGGGATGGCACTAATGCATTCTGACCAAAGTCTGTGATACCATATGTCGTGTTAAGAAGGGGGGTTCCCTCAAACCCTTTCTATTTGATCAGCCTGGCAGTTTCGCAAAGAAATCGAGGCCCTTGTGCCTATATAGCCTGCTGGCATCCCATGTGGGGACCCTACCAACCCGCCCACTGTGTCGAGGACGATTGAACTGACCTGTTCAGGGACCCGCACTGACAGTGGCACTGATTCAAATCCCTTATTGCATTCATTCAAGTTTCCGGAAACGTATGCAAAGCAAATTCTATTGTATAAAATACAGATCGTGACAGTATCAGCTTCAGAGGTTGCTGTTGATAGTAGACTGACTGCAAGAACCATATAGAATCAGCCTTTAGTAACTGCTACGTGAATTGATTATTTAATGCGCATAGAAAGATATTCTTGCCCAACAGGCATCCCTCTGGGGCAGAAGACAGCTTCAGCCCGTCGGCTGATCCCACAAGTTACAGTGGAGTCTTCCCTAACTTTCTCCCCTTGTCAACTTATTTTTATATTGTTTCTTTGTGCTTAGGTGGAGCTTGAGTGACTCTGGTCATTCATACCTTTATCGATTGCTGTAAAATTGTCTCACTGCACTCTTTAGTTAATAAAATACAGAGCACGTGCTCAGTGAGGAGTGGTCATGCCTTGGAGGCAGGTAACTTTGGGATGGAGGTGTATTTTGGTATTACAATGAGCATGGCTCATCTCAGCAGAGCAATTTCACCACAGTCACTGGCACAGTAACTGCCACCTTTGTCCCAGAAAGTAGCAACTCTGTTTTCCCTTACCCTAAAGATTTTCTTATAATACTATCAGTTCTGTTAGGATATTGCATTAGAGGAACTCATTCCCCCCCAGTCATTTTCCCGCACCATTTCTCACTGCTTGTGTAAAGTGTTTTTGATGAATATTCTTCCAGCAGTGGAGGTTGGGGGGAGCTTTACCTGGAAGATTCACATGAAGAAATAGTAAAATAAGGGAAAAGTTACTATACAGAACCATTCAGAGTGCTTCAGATCATGAGTGTGTGGAGAGGAACAATGGACAGCGCAACACAATAATTTTTGGAAAGCTTTCTAGCAAGGATGGACAAGGATTCTTCCTTCCGAGTTGGTGAGGAAAACAGGCACTTTGGTCATTTTCCAGTAAAATGTAACTGCTGCTGTCATTCACAGGCTAACCTGGCTCATCCAGGTGTCTTTTTTTAAAGATGGGGTGGTGTCATTTTGTTGAAATTCTGGTCTTATTTTTTTCAAATTCTCGTCATCCGCAGGAACATAAAATGCTGGCATTCTTGTGATTGGCTGTTTCTGTTGATTAACGAAGAATTTCACGTGACTTTCCCTTTGCGTTTGTTATAAATCATGCCAGGCAGCTAACTTCTCTGCATGATTTCTCTTCAGTAATTAAATCTAGAATTTCCAGCTGCTGTAAAATTTGTTGCCCTTTTCTGTTCAGTTATGTTTTGTCATGCGGAAGGCTTGGACTTCCTCACAGTTTTAATTCTTATTCAGCATCAATTGATAGGCTGTGGGTAATAAACGGGATGTTTTACTTCATGGCTCATGCTGAAAGACGAATCTGAATGTTAATACGAGTGTTGCCCTGACAGGGGTAAGATGCAAGGCTAGGCAAGCATTCGATGGTGACTGGGATGTAGCTGTTTGCTTTGAGTTTCCTTGGCAGAAAACAAAATTTGGTCGTTCTGTTGATGGATAATCCTGTGTATTCTGCACCTTTTCCCCTTCGGTGTACTAAGCATTAAATGTTAAAAAGTGTTATTTGTGTCAGAGGAGGAAACTCAAAATTGCTGCAAATCAATTGTGGCAGAATACCCGTAAGTCAGAGAGAGTGTTTGAGGGCCCTTGAAAGAATGATGAAAAGGCATTCAGTGTCTTCGTGCTTTCTGTAGATGCTTGTTACTTCTAAATGTAATAAACAGTTACTGCAGAAAAGAAAGCAGGTTTTAATATTTGACTGGGTCCCTATTCTCCATATAATTTTCCATCTTTTTTAATAGAAGTTGCTTTGTTACTGAACTGATGTGTCAAATAATCTTTCTGTGGCTCTTGCAACATCCTTTTATATGAACATGCTTAATGGCAGTGACCTGATTTATTAGAACGAAAGATTTTGGAATGCTTTCAATGACTATTTGTATAGTACCGGGGGTTACCAGCAGTGAATCTTTACAGAATGTGTGAAGATAATGAATGGTGCAAGTTGTAAGCGTCCTGGAGTAATGTGACCAAAAATTACAGTCCGTAAGGTTGCAAAAATGACGTGTGGCAACACAGAGGAACTTCGGTGTGTCCTCACAGAAAAATAAGGCTTTACACTCCCTCCAGTTTGGGTTTTTAAATAAATGCTGCCCTTTGCGTTGGGTAGGTCAGGCATCACAGCACCATCTGTCGGTAGAAGGAAGAAAAATTTTGAATTTGATTTGATTTCTAGAAACTTTTTTTTTTTTGAGGTGTTATAAACTCTTCAACAGAGTGCTCAGCATGGAAGAATTTTCTTTTTCTGTTGGAGGATTAACCGGTTTTGTTCTGCTGCAGTATGTTGGCAAGTCCCAAACTAGAAAATAAAATTGATCGTGTTCTTGAGGTGGCAATTTTTAGGATTCATTATTTCAAGTGAGTGAAAGGATACTGAAATGAGAAGTTTGCTTTCCACTTGAACGTTGTATGATTTTCCCTGTGCTCTGGGAAGTGCTGGGATAAAGTATTGCCTGATTAAGACAAGAGGAGTGAAAAATTGTTGTTTCTCTTTCACTGTGCTTTAACAAGCAATGGGAGGAGAAGGAAGGAAAACTGGTAGAGGAATGCTGACACGTTTTTTGTTATATCTCAATTTTAAATCAAAATGCATTGCAGAAATATGTCTAAGAGCTATAAAAAGATATTGTTTCTGAAACAGCTTGAAAATTCATTTTAGAACTACTCTTGCCTAATAACTTTTCTGATGAAACAAGGATTGATGTTCTCTTCATTACCTTTATCAGATAATATTTTTGGAAAATATTATGAGACAAACTATGTGTAGAGACATTGCTAAATTTGTGTGGAAAATTAAACTGAATCACGGTATTTTATTGCCTAAAATGAATGCAAGTCACATGTTCGTTCAGCTGAGCAAGAGGAAACTTGTATGGTTCCTTCTTATGTTGGCCCTTTAACAGGCTGATCAGTTTTTAGAGGAATTGCAAAGTATTTATGTTTTGATGTTTTGAAAGAATAATTAGACAAATAGTAGAAAGTGTATGGAAACAAAAGAAGAGTAGCTAGAAACAATTATTTAAATAATGTTGTGACATCTCGTATCTGCCCTTAAAAAGAGGGGAATTAAATCTAGTAAATATCACCTTATTATTGGGCTTTTCAAATCATATTGAATAGGGAAATGGATTCATAACCATAGCTATTTCATATTTCATATGAAAATTATCTGTTCTTGTTTCTCTAATGCTAATGAACTTTATTGCTTTATAATTAGTGCTTAGTGTTTAGCAGTATCTTGTCGACTCTTCCACATGTTAGAATCTATGCTGGTTTCATTTCCATACTCAGTGTAGTTTGGAAAAAAAACCCCATGAATGTGATGAAGATGAGAGTGTTTTCTGCAGTATTTACAATACCAGCTGTATGAGATTTGACCTTTTTATGGCCTTTTTTCTCTCCTCTTACATATTTAACACATCTATTTATTTTTCACTTCCTGTGAATAAACATTTCTTTGATTTAGAAACTTTTTGCCCCCTCGTGTAAGTCCAGTTGCAGCTGATTCTTTTCACTAGTGATTGCCAATGAGCTTAATTGATCTTCTCTCCATGGCTCTGGAAGTCTGAGCAGAACATGCTCTGGAATTGTTGTTGTTTCAGCTTTTGTAGGCCCTGAAAACCTTAAAAAAAAAGACCTCTGCCAGAAGGAGCCAAAGACTCGCTTCCTGTAACCGTTTTATGATTCTTGCCCTGCTACTCTAATGGCTGAATTCAAACAGCATAAGCGTGAAGAAAAGGGGGTAATTTGGAAAAGGGTTGTGNTTTTTTTTTTTTTTAAATTATTTAGCTTGCTAGCTAGCTAAGTACCACCCAAAATCCAGAATAAGAATTCAAGCTTACAAGACTCATCATAAATAAGGTAATGTTGAAACAGTGCTTTATTAGGACTGCTTTCTGTTTGTTTTTTTTTTCTTTCTAATTACAAATTCTAAGCAACAAAGCTCAGTTTCAAAGTAATGTAATGATCTCTACTGTGGAGTGTCTCTTCCACAGCAGTGACTTAACAAGTTACTTGTAAGTGGTCATTTGTTACGGGAACAAGTACAGAAATGTGACTGTCTGGTCTTACATTAATATGTGCAGGATTTATATAGTTCCACTATCACAGGTAATTTTTTGTGAATACTGACTTCTGATGGAAATTGCCTGGATACTCGGCTGAGCATCTACCGAGCCACAAGTTCTGCCAGCTTTCTGGAACAGGGAACAATTTGGCAGTAAACTTGCATGACTTGGACTTTCAGGGCATTCAGAATCCTTTAGGATATTAAAGCAATCCACTTGGAAATTCCATGCCTTTTTAAATTCGTCTGCATTAATAATGTTGTTCTTCTGTTTCTCAGATGAGTAGTTTACTGAGGTTCAAGAGTGGGTTAGAGCGAAAGTCCATCCCACTCAGTATCCTGAGGCTAACAGTTCAATAGCAGGCACCTGGGGACAAGTGTCAGAACAGTGCAATTATAGAGGGATGCTTCCTCCGTTCTACCCAGATGGCAGGGATCGCAACTGGGACGAAGATTTGCAGCTCTCTGTATGAATTCCACCTATTGCTTTGTCTCCCAGTCACTGCACTAGCGTTTTTCATGTTTGATTCTTGTTTCTACTACCTGGAATTACTTAAAGCTATCAGCAACATTTGGTGCCTCCACCGTTTAATAACACAATGGGATTCAACTGGTGGTTTCTCTCCACTTTGAAGACTAGCTGTTATTTTTTTTTAACCCATTTCCTATGTTTTAATAACTTTTTATCCACATAAGGATGTTCCTATATGCCCTACCACATCCTGCCTTTCTTTAAATAACTTTTTGACATTCGAACAGTGGACTTTATGAACTGCATCTTTTTGGTCTGTGCCTCCAGTGACTTGTTGAAAGAAATCTAGTGAAGCATGTCTTCGTGTTACAAAAGTGATGAGAACTCGTCAGTGTGTTTATCCCACTGTTTGCTTTTTGTTTTAAGCACAGCTGCCAATTTGCCACTTCAAAATTTCAGACGTTGTTCCCTGCTGTCCTCCAGAGTCCCTTTGGCGTGTTTCATTCACCTGGCAGCTGCGTTCAACCCCGAGTTCTTCTGCATCACCTCCGTGAACGCCGTCTGCTCCTAGCAGTTGGTCGCTTGTCAGGTTTCTTTTATAACTTCTCTGCGAGCACTTCTCTGTGGTGGTCTTCTCTTCTAAGAGCTCTTTTCAACCTTTGATCATCTATTAGCTCTGCAGAGATACCTTACCAGCCTCTCTGCTCCTGATTTGTTTGAAAAATAATTTATTATTGCCTTTTATTCCTTTATGCAAGTGTTCCTCGAACTCTTTTGGCCTGTTTCATTCTGTTTTTAAAATTAACATGCCGTAGTTGACATATTTTTCTCTTTTCCTTCTTTGAACAGACTTCTTGAAGAATGCTGTTTTCTTACAGCCTTCTTTCTCTGCAGTTTAACCATTCCACCTTTTTCTGGTCTTTGAAAAAGCCTTTTGATGGATGGCATATGTTTCCTTTGAACCCCTAATATTGTATCTTTTTATACAGTTTTGGGGTTGTTTATAAAAACATTTTCCATGTTTTGCTGCATCTGTTTATGTTCATAATGTGAAAACGAAGCTAGCAAGCTAGAGAAATCTCTTACTTCAAATTAAATGTTCCCATCAGAAATGTTGTTCTCACCTATTCATGAAAAATAAGCCAGGAGTGTTTGCCTTGTTTGTTATTCATGGGCAGACTTTTATAGTGGCTCACGCCAGACAGTGATTCTAAAATACTCTTGACTGAAGTGTACAGTATATGTAGGGTGTACATTTCTACCATTAACAAAGCAAATATCCTCTTTTGCTTGCTAGAGATTTGCTTCTAAAATTCCCGTCCGAAGGTAACTTGTATTACTTATGCACCTTTGTAACAATGGTGTTAGGAGTTGTTCAGCTTTGAAGAAAAAGCACTGGTGACAGTACACACCTCTCCTGTGTGCTTTAGTATAGGTTGGGTTCTTCTAAATGAGAAAGACATTATGTTAAAACAGTTCTGACATTGGTGCTGACAAGGTCACAAAAGATCTTCAGGATCTGAATACCCAGAGGTGTGTTTTCTCACTATTCCAACTGGTAGGCTGGAGTTAAATATCCTGCTCAGCTGTACACTTTTTGAAATTTATTTTTATTTGAATTCAGCATATATTTCTTTGTTGTTATGTGATTGTTGTATTTTGCCTTCACTGATCTTTTTTCTTTTTTTTTTCCTTACTTTTTATTATTTATCACATCTCCTCACTTCATTTTGCTAGGCTAAATAAGTTTTATTCTTTTAGTTTTTGTTGTTGTTCTAAGGTAGTGTCTGCATCCTCTAGATCGTCCTAGTAGTTTGTTCTGTGTCTGTTCGTGGAAGATTAATTCCCCCTGAACATGGATGAGCAAGACTAATCCCATGGATAAGTCCATTATCGAGGCTATTATCCTGTGTCAAACAGTGGATATGTAAGGAAGAGTTTATTAAAGGGGCCAACATAGTAACGCTTTCCCAGAACACATTCCCACCCTTCTGCAGTTTGAAGTTCGGATATTTCTGATTCTTGCTTGCCAGAAACGATGGCCATGTCCTTAATACCCCGTTCAGGGGTTCTTCCTGCATTTGCCCACCTTTGAATCCACATAGACTTTTGCTGAGAGTTTCACTGAGTAGCTTCAAATTGTACTGGCAGCTTAGTTTCATTCTTGTGTTTTAAAATGCCCTTTCCCTGGTAGCGAGTCAGGTTGGAGAGGAGACACGGATCACAGCCACTGTTTCTTAGAACACCTTCTGTTGGTTATACTGTTGTGATTACTAGGATAAAGCTGTTAGTGGTAATATCTGATAACTTCCTACAACACCATCCCTTACATGCTTACGGTTGGAGCTTACAGCTGGGAGGTTGACTCCAGCCGTATACTCCAACAAGTCTAAGTGAGGCTTTTACTGGCATTCCAGTAGCTTCTAGGGTGATGTTCGGAAAGTTATGCGGGAGGCCTTTTGCTTCGTGGGGCTGTGTGTACAATCCTGTGTTCTTTGTCTGCGTAGGGAAGCCATCCTTCTCTTGGATGTTAGAGTCTGAGTGCTGGACAGATTGAGCAGACCTGTGGTATTCTGAATGGTTCACATTTCACAGGTTCAACAAGACTGGCAGTCCCTGGAGTTTACCAGCTCTTGGGAAACTTTCACACACAACCTTCTCAGTGTGTGCACGCTCTGCTTTTCCCTGGTGACTCTCTCCATCTGATGTTGTAAGAATCTATAGAACCCATTCTCGCAAACTCACACAGAAAGGGTCCTTTGTACCACACGATTTTACAGAATTCTCCTATCCCTTCTGAATTGTCTTTTTTTCCCCCCAACCTTGAAAAATCCTGTTGTTCCATAGTTTGTGATTTTTTTTTTTTTATGGCAGTGATTCCAATTCTGAATCCTTCCAAAATGCTTCTCAGTTCTGTCATATTTCCAGGTGGAAGACCCAGAACTCTACCCAGCATTCCAGCTGTGGACACCCCAGGAATTTATAAATCCACAGTGTTTTCTGGGTTCTTCTCTTCCCAGTGGTTCCTAATTCGGGATTTGTGTGTGTTTGTTGATTGTTCTATACCAAGCTGATGTTTTCATGGGACTATCTGTCATTGATGATACTGTCTCATTGTGGCAAAAAGGAGTGAAGATAAAGGTGCTCAGTCTGTTTTATATCTAAAATTAGATTCCTCCCTACATTTCTTTTACCTACACTGAAGTTCCTGTGCTATTTTATTAGCACGATGACTTGGCGTTCCAGGCTCCCCCTCCAGTTCCTCATACCTCCTTTGTGATGATCCAGCTCTGAATAGCTTAGTATCAGCAACAAACGTTCTCACTTTATTATTCACTCATTCTTCAGACTTCTTTTTTAACAGATATTTTGAACAGCCTGAAGTGACCAAAAACTGACAGGAATTGTATGGTTAACGTTTGTTTGACCAGAACCTTATTTAATTTGTGTCTTCTCCTTCTTGTCATTTACCCTTCCTTTGTCTGTTTTATATTTTGCTTTTCCTCTGTGATTTTGGTTGAGATAAGTCATTATACCTTCCTGAAATGTGGCTTTTAAACTCAAAGTCGTTTGCTCACAAGTGGAGAATTTGCACATAATGATGTTTTAAGAGCTCTGACGAAATAAAAAGTTAGAGTATGCTTCTGTTGTTGTTATTTGTACAGTTAACATTTCCATTGAAGGTGGAAATATAAATGTCAAAGCCATTCTGAAAAAATGCCAAATTCAGCAGGAGATTATAGTTTATTTTTTGTATACAGAAACCTGAAACTACCATAGCACTCTTTTTGATTCTGTTAAAATAGACTGATGAATCAAACATTTTATATTAGCATTAACTTCCAAATAAAATATTTTCAACCAGTCTTTATAATTCCAGAATTAGTGGAAACATTTATGCCTTGAGATTCTTCCATCAAGGCACAGAGAAGTGAATTATTGAAAAGATAAAAATAAATTTGTTTGCTTTCTGTCAGAGTTCATATCCACAGCCAACCTTGATAGAAGACCAGAATGATTTAGACAAGTTTGCTTTGGAGATTCATAACATATGCTTGCTGAACAGAATTGAGTTATCTCTGCTCTGGAGAGTAAGTTATTGTAGCAGGAGCTGACAGAGATGAAGATAACTGAGGGAAATTCAATTACCTTTTAGTGTTTTCCTTCTAATAGGATTCTTAATGTGAAAAAGATCCTTAGATGATGCGCCTATGTTGCTTTGTGAGATCTGCTTTCATACCTGCATCCAGAATAAAGTGAACTCTTCTTTTCAGGCCTTCATTAAGGATGAAATATGCATCTGATTGATTGCTTTATGGGTGTTATATTTGATCCAAGATATTGTCATTTATAGCTCAGATGTATTTGACAGGCTTTTGGCAGTGGTCTTGAATATTCTCTCAAGTACAGTTTTGTTTTCCAAAGGATTGTTTTTACATGAGTAGCTTCTTTATAACAGCAATTGAAGAAAGAAGTCACAAAACTGTAAAATATTTCCCTATATTCTAGTTCTGTTTCTGCATGTTTAATTGTTTTCTCGTTTGACTTTTCCTGGTAAAAGCACCTGGATTGCAAATCCTGCATATGACTAACCTGAGTTCAGGCTGTTGGGCTAAACTCTGTCCCCCGTGACTGCAGCTGGATTTCATGTGAAACCTCCGCAGTGCTGAAGTTACCGGCACAGACTGGTGCATACAGGTATCAGGATGTTTTTACCTGTGTTACCTGTAACACAAATAATTATTACAATTACCAAAAATTACAATGTAAAATTAAAATTTTTTATAGTGGCTGTTGGTTGAAATGAAAATGTAGAAGTGACTGTATGAAGCCAGCTTGTTCTGCAGCTGTAGGTATGAAAACACACCGCATACAACCTGGCGTACCTGCAATATGCTTTATTTTACTGACCTATTCAACCGCTGTCTCTAGCTGAATGTAGGTATGTGTATATCCTCCAAATGATTTTATTTTTGAAACTCTGACCCTTATCAGCTTTGGAAAATAAAGTTTTCCTTTTTCTTTGGAGGAGTTATCCAAGTGCTCACACACTGATATTTCTACAAAAGAAAGGGAGAACAAATATCTTTGTGTTAGCTTTATGTGCAGCCCCCAAACAGGTTCAGATGACCTGTACAAGTCTGTATTGAAAATCTAGTCCATAGTTTCAGCAGTTATTAGTTGTCTTGCCCTATAGCTTCTCGGTTATGTAAGCTATAGAAAGACCGCCATCCCCAGGAGGGGAGAGGGTAAGTGAGCTGACAGCCAAAGTGAAGCTACAACACTTAGTTTACCATAAGGTGAAGAGCAAGTTTGGGGTGTAAGTTGGAAACTTGTGAATCGGTGGCACTGAACATCTTATTTTTGAATAGACTTTTGAATAAAATCCCATATAATCATTTTTTTTCACAGATGCTCTAATAGTCATTTGAAAATCCCCTGACAAAAATGAAACCCTTAATACTGTTCCTTAATAATGAATTAAAATGTTTCTGCAGGTACAGATGAGGGTGCAATGGCTTAGTGGCAGAAATGTGGGTTTGTTCTGTGTGTGGGAAGGGAGTGCTTTGCCAGCAAACCTGTTTGTCCTGTTTAGCTGTGGTGCTCAGGGATCTTTGCCAGTCGAGGTGGTCGTTCTCCATTGTGAGAGGTTGAAAACGTCCTCGGGTGTCCGAGATCACTGAATTAGCTCTTGGGGCAAGCCTGATAGGAGGTGGTACAGTACCGATGGGTTCCCTCTTGGGTTGGGAGTTCATGGCTGAGGTCTCACAAGAGGTTTGCCCAGTATGACACAGAACACTTCTACAGCTCCTTCTGTTGCTGGCGTGGAACGATAGGTGACTTGTTCCTACACCTGATTAATTACCGTTATCTACCCCTGTGTATACATTGATTTTATTGTGTGCTGGCGGTGGTTTTCCTTTTGTTCTTAAAATCTTGTGTGTAATACTATACAGAGTAGAATCCTTTCAAAACATGCCTTTGATTCTGTTATCGGAGTACAGAACAAAGCTATAGAAAGGCAAACTACAAATTTCTTTTTTCTTTTTTTGCATTGAGTGTGAGAAATGACATCTTAAGGACTTCAGTCAGGCCTGACACCAATTTGGTACCCAAAGCAGTGAAGCTTATTAGAGATGTGTGTGTCATTGGCATGCACCAGTCGTGGCGAGATAGGAAACTATTATGCCTAAATGTCTTGGTGTCTGAAGTTGTCTGATTTCTCTAGGCTTTGTTCATGAGTTGGTTTATTTTGATAGATATTGAAGCTCCTGGGTTAAAATCAGAGTTGTTTTCTCAAACCAAGACACAAAACAGGGAAAGCTGAGAAGGGCTTGAGAGGAGCTCTGGAGAACTAGAAATAGAAACACAGACCCCAGGCTGCAGGGCTATCTCAAGGGGCCAATCTTTCTGTCTTTTGGAAATCTGGAACTTTACATAATCTTGGAAACTGTTTATATAGAGATTTTGGCTGGAAATGAATTTGCTTTGCATGTGTTTTGTAAATTTATAAGGAGATTTATGGAGTGTGATGTGGCAGGAATATCAAACAATAACTAACAAAATCAACAGAGGTATGTTGGTTATTTTTGCATTGTATTCTACGTGTAATATGAATGTGATTTCTTATCTGATAATAAAAATAAGTCCTACGTAGGAACACACATTCCTGTAAGGTAGGTGTTGAGACAATTAACTGAAGTCATGTTAAATACTAATATTTACCTAAGTATTTATAACCGTGTCTTCGATAGCTATAGAAATAAAAGAATTTTAACTCATGCAGATATAGTATCTGTGTTCTGGCAGTAAGAAGTTGCTCACACATCTTTAACTGCTGGTTACAGGCAAAGTAACAGTCAAACATTGCTTTGCTTTTGTTGAAGTGATAGAAGGCTCTGTGTTTTGCCCACCTTGAGACTTACCATATATGTTTTCACGTGATTAAAAGGAGTTTTCCATCCTTTTAAAAACTAAATTTGTGTAGAAATGACAATAGGAAAAATTGCAAAAACAAGTATCCAACAGTTGTGTTAAGATCAGGGCAGTGCAAGTTCAGCTTGGCCCTTGCTCAGCATGTGTAGTGGATCCTGAGGTTATGGAAATATGTCTCTCATTTGCTGGACAGCGTAGATATTCTGTATAAAATAAGTGAGTTTATCAGTTCCAGAAGTTGTTGGTGAACCTGATTCATTTGTTGCTCTTTAGTGAACGCAGCACCCGTCTCTGTCGCCGTGTTGAAGCTGTTGAATGTCACAA
>VZTO01016787.1:0-13197 GCA_013400615.1 Syrrhaptes paradoxus | reverse complement strand
AAATCTAGTTTAAAGCTCTCTATAACGTTAGATATAAAAAAATGTTAGATATAAAAAACGGGGGAAATTTCTGAAGTAACACAGTAAGGAAGCATTCCTTATTGTGATATTTTGCAGACTATCTGTCTATTTTTGAGTCTGAAACATCCACAAATCCTGCAGGCTTTAAGCTCCTCAGTGTTGCAGAACTAAGGAAAAAATTATTTTCCATTATCAAAGAATATATGTAATAGTGGATTTATGAAAATGAACAGTAAAAATGAAACAAAATAATAAAAACTATCAATTTATCACTCAAATGATGATCCAGAGAAAAGAAACTTTTAACACCACCATCATCCAGTATTCTCCTAATTGGATCAAGAGTAAATTCATGGCCGAGTGAAAGCAGGTAAAGGTAGCTGAATTCTCTCGTTTCTACTTACACAACATTTACAGCTGCTGTTAAATATCAGATTTTTACTGTGCTGAGGAGAAAGACTTTCAGCAAAGCAAAACCAATTTTGTGTATGACCTTTAAAAGTCATCAGTTTCAGATGACCTCCTCACATACATTGTAGTACCGCTTTCAGGTAGTAATGAACTGTCTGCTCTAATACTTTCAGGTAAAGCGGCAGTTAAAGTTATAAATGTGGAGAAAATAAGCTCCCAGGCTTATCTTATTGGCTTCATCTTTTAAATGCCATCAGACCTGCACAACAAACTAACTTAATACAGCCCTAGAATAAAGTTGTTAAGGCAGCAGAACAGAAAGCCTTGCATTTTTCATTTGAGTAAAATGTGTGGCAAAACTTAACTTGTAAATGTGTCAAAGGGTAATAAATTCTTTTTATACTTGGCACTGACTAGAGAATAGATTTTAAATTTTAAAAGTACTGTGCTACAGCTGGTTACTTTCTGTCAATATTAATGTAAGGAAACAGTAAACTAAATCAGTACTTGCATGACCAGAGAGGCGTACTTGGTGTAAAATAAAGTATAGCATCAGTTCAGTTAAATAAGCCATCAGTTTTTAAACTCTTCTTGAAAATGCACAAGAAGGTATTTTGATATATATCACTTTGAAGAATATATTGCTAATGTTGTATGACTTGCTTTCACGATAAAATCTGCTCACCACTGGAACAAAATCATTTCTGCAAATGCAGAATATTAAAATGGAAAGAATCAGTCAATAAAAATACTGTGAGGGAAAAACTTTTTTTTTTTAAATAAGAGGTTTGGGAACAGGTGCTTAAGTTATTTACTGTGTTCCTGAGGCTATAGTGAGATATACATTTACATTTTTCCAGGCTGTATGTGTTTGAGGATAAACTGAAGTTCGGTTGTTTCAGTTCATTATAATTGTTTTGGGGAGCACAGAGAATAGCCTATAGAACAGAACACAGGATTGCAAACAATTGTTATAAACTGCTGTTAGTCTAATTCCTGTAAAAAAAAGAAATCTCTAGGCAGCTCTGGTTTAAGTTTTATTAAAAATATTTTTTTTTAAGTGTTACTATATCATTTCTATAACCAATATTTTTATTTGCTTCATGCTATTTTAAGAAGATATTAATTTTAATCTCATATTTTTTTTGTCTAAAGAAGTAATTTAAAATATTACTTGCACATTGAAGTGATAATGTGGTTAACTTTGTACATTAACATTTTCTGTTTAGTTAGTTTGGGATTTCTCATATCTGTAAACCCAAAATTATAAATCAGTTAATGAAACCATTTAATATTTGTGTGTGGCCCAATACTTATCTTTCAAGTCTAAAACTTTTTTGCTAATTATTTCACAAAGAACAATGAAGAAACTTGGTGAAAGTGGAAGTTTTGATAAGAAATCAACTGTCCATATTGAATAATTGGAGAGGAAAAATGGATGGGTGATAGCAGATAATTGTTTAATAAATCAAATCTGCTGACCTTGGAAACTAACTTACTAATATTTGATGTCAGTCTCCAGTGTCTGTGTTTAATGAAGCTGGGGTATCTGGAGGAACTGCTTCATTTCCTGTATAACCACAATTCCTTAAATGATCAATGGCTAGCCTGGGCCTGAGCCAGAAGGCCCCTGTGAAAAAAAAAGCAGAGAGGTATATAGATAGAGAAAGTACTGAAAAGTTGGTTTGGACAGATATTCTTAACTGTCATATTTCCTGAGTATTTGTCTTCCAACAGGAAGAATATTATCTCAATTTCTTTTCTTTCTTTCTCTCTCCCTTCCCCAACATTTCATATCACAGGATTTTTAAAAAGCAAAACAGTGTAACCGAATCACAGCATGGCTGAGACTGGGAGGGACCTCTGGAGATCATCGGGTCCAATCCCCCTGCTCAGACAGGGTCACCCAGACCTGGTTGTCCAGCACTGTGTCCAGATGGCTTCTGAATGTCTCCAATGAATGACTCCACAAACTCTCTGGGCAGCCTGTGCCAGTCCTCAGTCATCCTCCCAGTAACAAAGTGTTCCTTGGTGTTCAGATATCACCTCCGGTATTCCAGCTTGTGCACTTAGCCTCTTGAACCACTCATGGCTTCTTATCTTATGGTTCGTGTAACAGCAATTTTTTCCTCCTAATAGAACCTTTTACTCATCAAAAAACTCATAACTCCTGACAAAAGTTTACAGAAGAGGCCCAAATATGGATTGGTGGCTCTTGGATGGGAGGTGGTGTGTATGGGATCAATTTGTGCCTCATTAGACAAGACTCCGTTAGCAGCTCATCTGTGTACTGCGTGTGCAGCCTCTTGATTCTTCCACTCCTGAAACAGGGAATGTATTATTTGCTCTATTCTTAGAGTAAAACGGCTAAGTCTAAGTAAGTCTGTGAAGAAGTTTTATGAGAATTTGGCTGTTATGGTTCAGTGAAAAAAGTGGCCTTAGGAAAACAAGATATGTAAATGGTAAGTTTTGAGATTTTAGGAGTTCTCTAAGAAGTTCTAGTGTAAAAGGTATTTCTCTTATTCTAGAATTACACTCTGGTTATGTTTCAAATTTCTATTCATGTCCCATGCCATTATTAGTATTATTTTAAATCCATCCAGGAAAAAAAGAAAACCCTCCAGTTATGACAGAGAGTCCATATTCTCTTCTAGAGTTAGTGTTAAAAACCTTTTTTTTTTTTTCTTCCATTTAGAAAAAATTAAATGGATAATATAAAAAAAATCAGCTTGATTGACTGGTTTCATTTAAAGCAATTGGAAGCAGAATTGTGTTTATAATGGAATATGGCCATTATATTTGCATAAATAATATATTAAAAAATACAGTACAGCTACAGTATATGGTTCTGCCTGAAGAGATTGCTGTAATGTCAGAGTCTTTGTAGAAGACACAGCCAGCAGAAGCCTTCTAGATTGTAAATCCAGTCCCCTGCTACATTTAGCAACCACAGATTATAATTCTTTCCATAAATGTCACCTTTTTGAGTCTGAAATTTATTTGCACTCAGACTTGCTTGTGTCCAGTGTAGCTCTGTCCTGTCTCCCTCCTCCAAGGCTGTTTAAATTTTTCTCATATTTCCATCCTGAAATTATACACAGTTAATTCATACCCATATATTCGTGAGCCTTGTTCTTTATTTAAATAGCTATTCTCCATTCCTGGATGTAATTATAGAGAGCAATCAGGTCTTCTGGAACTAGTACTTTTAAAATAGATATCACATTAATTGCCTTCTTATTTCATGCAAATCTTACGGGCTAGAAACCCCTCTCTAGCCTGGACTTCTAAGTGAGATTTTCTGTCTTCATTTGCAGGGCTCTCTCTGGGTTTCCGATCCTATACCCTGTAGAAGCAGATGCTCAAGTGTATATAGGCAGAGAAGACAAAGGTAGGAGTACTCTGAGCTGCCAGTACTGGCAAGAGTTAGGCAGTTATCTACCTATTACGCCCATAATCCTATGGTTTTATGTTCAGTCCTTCAGTAAAGTGTATACTTATCTTTGCCTTTAATTTCATTGGTATTTGAGGAAAGACAGAATCTGACAAAGAACTGAATTCGTCTTTGTTTATTATAATTCGTGTTTGTTTATTATAATTCCAGCGCTGATGAAATTCTTATCTCTTTTCGAAGCCTGTAGTATACTTTTCCCTGCTCCAAAAAAGGAGGGTGCAGTTTTATTAGCAGGTGTAAGTGTTAGATGCTCCCACAGCTGATACTTCACATCAATGTTATAAGTGGATAACTGCAATCCGGGGACATTTTTTTTTCTTTTTTTTTTTTTTTTTTTTTCTAGCAAAGAGCAGAACTACACGTGAGGCTTCCAGAGAACAGAAGAGAACAAGTTCTGAGCCAGACTACCTCTGCCACCCTGCTAACCATTTTGCAATTGTGATTAAAGGTCCCTCACTACCTCACTAGAAAGGGGTCAGATGGTGAATGTCCCCTCTCCTTGTGTCTTCCCTGTGAAGCAAGTAGCTCAGAAGTGTAACGTTCTTCTGTTGTCTGGCCTCCTTGCCTCCATGAGAAAAGCTCAACTGTCTCAAATTGGGAATGAAGCTCAAAATAGCCTGAGGGCATCATAGCTGAGAAGCAGGAAGACTCAAGAAGATGTTGGAAATCACCTTTTCCTGGAGCTCTAGGTTCAGTTTTCCCTCCTAGTTCACCAGGAGAATGCGTGAATAATTTCAACCCTCCAAAAACAGAGGAAGGAAACCACAGAAACACCTACTTACAAACGTCCTTGCCCAACAGCGTGTAGGAACAACTTAGGTAATGATGCCTGCTATCAAAAGGAATGACTTAAATCGACAAGACTGCTGTGACTGTATGCTTGATAGAATTAACATTACATTAAATAACTACAACTGAATTGGCCACAGTTATTTCTTCTCTTTGTGAAAGCACTGTTGCCTGTACCTGAGAGGATTTGTGTCCATATTCTTTTTAAATCTTTCCTCACTGTCTCTTGTATGTTTCTTCTAAACCAAAGGTCAGCTGGGCATTTTCATATTTAATGCTTCAAAAGATCAGAAGTGTGAAGAAAATTCTGAACCATGTAGTGAAGGGAAAGACAGGTCTATGTCAGTTCAACAAAGTCAATAAAGACTTTGAAAGTAAAGAGCTTGCATTAAGGCCTAGCATCATTGATCCTCTGACTCCTGGACACCAAAGGATTAATCAGCTTTTATTCACACGGGAGAAACACTGATTAAGGTTTGGGGTTTTTTTCATAAGAATCATTTGTGGTTTACTTCCAACACTAGCAAAATTGCACAAACAGACAAATTGGACTAGGATGGTATTGGTAGCCTGTTGGGGAAGAGGCTGCTTTCAACGTGCATTTTTATAACATGCTGTAAAAGAGATGCGATTTGCACCTGCTGGTGCTGAACTCCTTTATTACAGCTAACCAGGTATTGCAAAGCAAGTAGTAGAATGTGCTTTGTGTGTTATCCAGGATTTATATGTGCTTCCTCAGGTTTTATCTAACCTGGGAATTTAAATTGATAAAACGTGTGATTGGAACCACCCATACACACAGACTGCAGATATTCAGTGCTTTCTCATTGTCTTTCTCTCTGGTCCCATTGGTTCATTAGATGGGTTTGCTATATAAGATTTAGACATGCTGGCTTTTGTAAAAAATGAGCTAGTAAATATTATTGTCACAACTTTTCTCTTCCAGGAGTACTCAGGGTTTTCAGTGAAGAAGCTGCCATTTTCGGGGAGATAGTATGAAAGGAGTCTTTCTAAAAATTGTACGCCTTTTGTCATGTTTTTCTGTTTGCTTCCTGCACTGATTCTATAATGGAGAAAGTTAGATGTTACATTTACTTTATGCTTCTCTTGGCAGTTCCTTGTTGTTTGTGGTTTTGATTTACAGTGTTTTTCTTATGTAATTCAGAAAGGGGTAGCTGCTGTAAAAGGTTTGGGTGGTTGGTTGACTGTGGGCAAGGGCATTTCATGCTCAAAATGTTTCTCTTTGTGATGATTTGAATAGCCATTTAAGCTTTACAAGTTATGAGCTGTGATTTGAATCACATTGACTGGTAAATAATATAGTATTGATTATATAGATTTTCTGTGAGGTACCTCTGTTCTGCCTCTGTAATTAATATAAATTGTATTTGGATAACAACATTTTCTGTTGTTTAGAAGTCATTACTATACTTTCTGCTAACGCTAATGCATTTTTTTATAGATATATAGGTATGCATTAGTTTATAGATTGGGTCAAACCAACAAAGGTATATGCCTCCATCTATGAAATGGTCAGATATGTTTTCCTCCCTAGAAATCACCTGTCTGTGAAAATAATTTAGTCAGTGCAAGATTTTTTTATTATCAAAACCAAAACAACTAACTTGTGTGAGGAAAGATCATCTCATAGTGAATACAGAGGCAGGACTTATGGCTGCTCGGCCACAAAAGTTTGGAATGAAAGGTCACTAGAAAGGTCAATTCCTATGCAAAGAAAAGAGAAGGGAAGAAAACAAGACTTTTTTTTTTTTTTAATCTCCAATATTTCAGGGAAGCAACATAAAAAGATTTACAGTGATCTACTCTGTGGATTTCTTCTGGCTGAGATCTTCATTCCGTTGGCCAGTTCCAATTTGTGTAGTTTGAGCTTCCTGGTTTCTCTTTGCTACATAGTAATAAATTAAAACCTTTGTTGTTCGAAGGGAGAAGGAGTTGCCCATCAGTCCTATGATTCTGTGCTTTCTCCTGGTGTGTTCCATGTGATAATAGCCTGCACAGCTGAGCACTTACACTTTTAACAGTATTCCCATTTCCAGTTAACGTAGGGGATCTTCCACCTGTTACTGGAATAGTAGCAGTCTTACTCTGTGCAGTTATTGTCTGTTTTGTGCTCCAGTTCTTCTGGTTTAATGCTTCTTTATTTCAGCACACCAAAATATCTTCTGAGAGACCCTTTTCTCATTAATCAACTGAACTGGGAGATATCTGAGGCTGTATGGTCATTCTGATCTGTTATTCAGTTTTCCTCATATGATTCTTGTCTTCCTTATAATGTCTATTGTTATTACCTACTAGACCAAATAAGTGAGGAACAAGAGTTACCAGAGGATGAAATGCATTTAAACACTGGTGGTGGCTGGTCATAATCTTAGGAATGGAGAGTAGTGACTGTTGTAAACAGGGAAATTCAAAGATACCAGAATCCGTGTTTCATGACTGATTCTTTCTAGCATGGAAAGAGTGAGATTCACAGAGCTGCCTGGCTTCACCAGGGAGCATGGCTAGCTGAAAATTTCTAAGGGGAATTGGTTTGGTGTTCTCAGGGAACCAGATTGCCAGGTTGGTTGTTGTTAGTGTTTTGGGTTTTTTAAATAGTTTTAAAATACTTTCTCATGTGTCAGACATATGAACATCAGAAAGATGTTGTTCAGCTTTTTCTACTGAGAGTAGGTGGGAAGTAGGCTAAGTGAACAGGCAGAGAGAGGAGATGGGCAAGTGTGTGTCCACTGTGACAGTACATTTTAAAGGCAGCTGTATGTATGATAAGTTACATTTCCTCATCTCTTTTTTGACTTAAGTGTTCACCATTTGCTTTTGTTCATCTTCAAACACATCTAGTCGGGAGAGTGTCACTGGTTGACTGACATCCAAGCTTCATAGTTTTTGCCTTGTGGTCTAACCAGGTCTCTCTGTCCTCCCCTTCCCCTTTGACCCAGACTGCCTGACAACTACCTTCTTAGGCACACTCTTGTTCAAGGTGTGGTGGCACATCAGATTCCACTAAATTCACATTTAGTAGTAAACCCAAAGTAATCTCTAACAATCTGCAACTTACCATCAGGGATGTCAAGGAATTTTGATCTCATATTTTGTTTTTATCCGGATTTTTGATACGGGTGTAATGGTCTGATAAATGTGGAAACAACTCTGGGGTACAGTGCCTTAGACTGATTTTACACTGATGCTGTGGACCGTGTTTGTAGTGAATGATGGCAACAAGGATCAGTGCCCAAATGTTTATACAAAGATGGCCTCACTGTTGTCCCAGAGATATTGTCATGGCAATTTAAAGACTGATGATTCCCCTTGTATCCGATGGAAACGATCTAGGGGAGGGAATAGAATAAAGCAGGTTTGAGTCCTTTTTGGTATTTTTATATTTCTATTTGCCCTTTTAACATAGCACTATCAAAACTGTTGTTGCTTACTTGCAGGGCACACCCATGGAGGCCAAGGTAATTTCAACAATAAGTTCAATGGGTCCAGGAACAATTCTTTAGTGAATAAATAATTTTACTTTCAGACAAAGTCTTTCAACACTTTAAAATATTCTAATGTCACAGACATGTATTCCTCTTCTTTATTAATATTCATTAAGAACTGAAAGAAACATCTATTAAGTTCCATTGGGTTTCTACTTTTGTGTTCTTACTGAAGTTTCTTTTAATTTCTTCTGAGAAGTCTTTGGTAACCTTTATGCTCTGTAGTTGTGTGCATGCTTTTACACTTCTTCCTCCACAGAAATCTCTGCCTGGTTCTGAATGTATTTTTGTTGTTTCTGTCATATTGTGGACCTCCTTTGGAACTTGTTAGAGACTAAGTGAATCTTCTGTTCAACTTGAATTAAATCTATTACAGAAAATTAGACACATTCACCAGGGTAATTTCATCTATTTGCAGTTCATCTTCCAGTGGTTTTGCTGCAGTGAGAGAACTGAGATATGGTGACAGTGTTAGGCTTTTTGACACAAAGCTGCCTGAGATTCAAGTATGATGCATTCAATTCATTTATCTTTCTATGGAAAAGAGAATACCTGCAGTAAAGATATTTGTTTTCTCAGCTATTGTCATCTAGACTCACTGTCTATCTTTGCCATCTTCTGTATTAAAATTTTGTCTGCAATTATGGTGTACTTATATTTCTTTGAATAGCTTTGGAAATTTCAGATTATCCTATATTAGAATATTATTATGTGCTAAGAAATATATCAAAATGCCATCTTAACAACTACCAAGAATATACTCGGTAAATGTGGTGCTCAAGATAAATTATAGATTGTTGTCAAGTGATTTAATTACACGGTAAATTTCTGATTTACTAGGATTATTCTTTTTATTTAATTGATCTGTGAATGTATTAGTTCCAATGTCTCTTGACTGATCTTGGTTCCACAAATGATTTATTGACAAACAGATGAAGGCATAAATCATGAAGAAAAACAGCCTTCATACTCTATAATGATCGAGTGCAAAAAGGGACACTACTGCAGTTCTGTGAAGATTTGAAGAAAAAAGGTACTTATGGTACAGATTTATACTATCAGAAATAGATATGCTTTTCAAGTTACTCTGATAGTGACAGATCATGTTTTGTAGGTGGAAAATTAGTTACTGAAAAACTCAAATCTTCAAATATAAAGAAGTGATGAAATCTTAAGTAAAGATCATACTTTTCAGCAATATTTGCTGAAGTCAATGACAGAGATTACATGAGATTTCAAGCAAAGGGATAGCCTGAAGTTTCATAAGCAAATAAAAATGTACCATTTTTAACATAGAGCTCCAGCCCAGGTTTCAAGTGGTCTCTTTAAATTATTTCTTTTGGGAAGTCATATGAAGGACTTAATGAAAATCTCAGTAGCAGTGGTGCTCTAAAATTCTAGAACATCAGAAGCAGAATAATACCTACCCACTCACAGAAAGATATTTATTTTGGCAATTAAGAAAAATTTACATTAAACAGTTTGAAAGTCAATCAAGCTGTTGAAATTAATAGAGTAGAGCCTTTTTAGTATTGATAAAGCAGAGTGTTGAGTGGCAAATGGCTCTTTAATCCACAAGCTATTCGGAACTAGTGATCATAGCATAAAAAGCAATTGCAAACCATTACTACCAAACCTCGCTCTTAGTCTCCTTCTGGCCCTATCAGTCTTGCACTATGAGCTACATGTTGATGCAAATTTGCCAGAGGCTAATGAGAGCTCTCAGCTTGTTGACTGCGGTACTTTCCTGGGAGATGAGAGATGCGGTCTTATTCTGCCTCAAGCTGCAGAGAAGGCTCTTCTGTGTTTTAAAAGTAAAAGCATGAAGCAGCTGTATTGCCCAAAAGAAAGATCCAAAGGCAGCCAAGTGCAGGAATGGGTCTAGGCTGTGAATCCCTATCACAGAAATAAGCCCAGTCTAAGGGAGAGGATTTCAGACATGCCTGTCTTTGTAAATGTCTAGGTATTAGGAGGATTGCCAAAACTTGCATGAATTTTCACTCACCAAATAAAGAACCAAAATGCCTAAGTATGGGATTTAATGATTTATTTCCCAATCAGATGCCTAAAAGTTAGCTATGGCAGCACAGAAATTCCTTGTCAATTGAGGCCTGAGACCTTTCTCATGCAGTTCCCAAAATTCCCAAGAGCTGTGTATTATTAAAGGTTTCAGTGAAAAATTAAAATATTCAATGTATGCTGAATTTTGTGACTTTAGAACACAGAATGTTGCAGAAAAGAATGTATATGATAATATGATTTATACATTTTGCAACCTGAAGAACCTTGTCCATCTGGGATAGTGTTGTGGTTTGACGCAGCTAGCAGCAGCCGATCCCACACAGCTGTTTGCTCACCGTCCCCTCTCCTGGAGAGTGGGGGAGAGAATTAAAGGGGTAAAGGGAAAAGAGACTCATGGGTTGAGATAAGAACAATTGCATAGAAGCAATTTTTCCTTAAAGATGCACGCAACACTTCAGAAAGAAATCTTACAAGTAAAAAAATAAATACTTACAGAGGTGTTTTTCAAGATGTTCAGAATGCAGCTTCTATTAATTCTGACTGTTGTCTGAACTAGTCAACATACAGCTGTTGCAAATTAACTTCCTTGCAAGACAAAATGTTATGTGAAGCATCAAAGTACATTGCAAATGGATCAGATTAGGATCTTTTGCTCTCAAGAGAAATAGTGTATAATGTCAGAAATTACATGAAGGCCTGCTTTTCAGTTGCTGTTTTCAGAAAGATACAAAACGGTTAGATTATAGTACTGTCTGAGTTCTGAAATGCATTTTGCATATTTAACTTCAATTTTCTTTTGCTTTCCACCATCTATTAACAAATGTGATGAGTTTTTCTTGTGAATGAGCAAATGTTGCCTTGTTGAGGACATGGTCTCTAACTAACAGCTAGAATACCTAGCACCAAAAAGGAGAAATAGTGNTGAGCAAATGGTTCTTGGTGGTCCTTTTTGAGGAGGGGGGTTGGACCAGATGACCTGCAGAGGTCTCTTCTAATCTCAACCATTCTGTGATTCTGTTATTCCATTCTGACATTCCACAGTTGTTCTGGGCTTCATTTAGACAAGCAACCAAGCTATGCAGCATACTCCAAAGACAGGACAAAATTAATACATACTAATTATTGTGGAGCAGGTAATAAGATCTAATTGCCTTGAAGGAAAAATTAGGAGTTTATTTCCTTAAATGATTGGATGGGCATTGGCATCTATCCCCTTTTTTCATGAGTGGGAGAGTGGACTGACTCATGTAACAAGATACCACTAGAGAGCAGCTCATCTCTTGAAGCCCCTTTAAGTTCTCAGAGGTTAAACCCAGCTTCTAAATTTTTCTCAGTATAGACATACACCAGTGAAGATGTATATTGTACCTGGAGAAAGGACTCTATGCTTAAAGGCGTTATGTCTTTTTTTCTGACTCTGACAGTTGGTCTAATAAAAGATATTACATCTCTCCAAATCTTGCCTCCTGTGTAGTTTAGGAGGTTTTCGAGATTTTGACCTAGTTTCATAGATTTGTTGTCAGTGAAGTTATTTTCAGCTTTGCGGATGGCCTAAATTCCTTTTGACCTACAACTAAGATGTGCAGTATCCAAAGTGGTCCAGGGCTACTATGCTGCAAAGAGCTTCTAATCAGTATTGATTATATACTTACAAAGACCAAAGTTCTTTAAAAAGCAATATATTCAGTAATGTTTTGCATTATCAACTTCCATCTTTATTATAAGTTTTGTATTGCCACCTTACAGTGCAACTGTTCTATTATTTAAGCTAATAATCAAACTGAAGAGCAATAGGAAAAGAAGCAGCACTGCATTTTTTCCTTTTTAATATTGTTTTAATACAGTGTGTTGTTGAACAATAAGATAATTGAGCAATAAAGACAATTTCTCTTTTCTCAACATCTTTTTTTCTAGCTTTTGTCCCTGTACTAGAGATCTCCTAAAAATACCACATGTAGTGAGTAATTGCCCTATTTGCTTCACCTTTGTTATGCTTTGGAATGAAAACTAATCACAGGTAGAACCTTGGTGCCTGGACATTTCAATAATACCTCACAACTATTTTTATTGCTGGTGTTCAGGAGACATGTATCTCAGAAATTATTACAGTACTTCATTTCTTTCTCTTGTAATTCCCTTCAGATGAGAAAATATAAGATCTCTGAAATGAAACATGGCATCATCTTCATAAACTGGGCAATGAATGTGTTCTTCAGATATTTATCATAGAATCATAGAATGATTTGGGTTGCAAGGGACCTTAGAGATCATCTAGTTCCAACCTGTCTGCTGTGGGCAGTGACACCTCTCACTAAAATAATAAAAAAACACATTGTGAGGGCAAGTACAGGAAAAAAAAAAATTTAAATTGAATTACCAGGTTTTTCTTTTTCTTTCTCAGGAAAGAAAGCTTTCTCAAAGTCTGCATTGCCACATCTTCTGCAAGAAATTTCCTGTCTTGATGTATGTTCAGGTTAAACGACAATAAATTTATAAGATGTGTACACCTTCTTTAATCTTTGTTGCCCTTACTTAGGATCATGCAAATGTGGAAGGTCTCTAGTGCAGCCTTGTGCTAAAGGCAGGGTGAGGTATGAGATCAGACCAGGCTGCTCAGGGCTGTGTCCAGTTGGATCCTGGAAATTTCCAAGGCTGGAGGCTACACAGCCTCTCTGGGCAACTTGCTCCACTGCATGGGTGTCCTTAGGATTAAAAAGTTTTTCCTTATATTCACTCTGAATCTCTCGTTTCAGTTTGTGCCTCTTGCCCTACCACTTAATATGACAGAAGAGCCTGGCTCCATCTTTTTGATAAACTCCTCATAGGTATTAGAGAGCTGCTTGTAGGTTACCACTTTAATCTTTTCTTCTCCAGAAATGCAGAATTTATTATATTTTTTTAAAAATAAAGACTTCATTATTACTTTATTGCTTATATTCTGTATTGTGGCTTTACCCCTGGCTAGGAAAACACTACAACTGCTTGCTCACCCTCCCC
>VZTO01016786.1:0-31552 GCA_013400615.1 Syrrhaptes paradoxus | reverse complement strand
TTTTTTTTTTGTTTTTGTAAATGAGAAAATCGGGAAGTGTATGAACCAGATGCATATCAACAAGAGTCATAATGTTCTGTACCCTATCTAATCAATTAATGATGGATTAGACAGAGGTGGGAAAACTGAACAAGCTATAGGACCATTCCAATAAGTCTACAATTTTTAATACCAAGTAAATTTGTGAATTCAAGTCCCGTGGTTAAAACAGCCTGTCTGTTAATATAAGTCAATTAGATTCAGAGCAATTATTTCCAATCTGTATTTACTTCAACTCTGTGCATTGTTTCAGATGCATGTAACATGTTGTAAACTCTCCCTGTGATCTTTCCTAGACTTTTATTAGTTGATCTGGAAAAACTCTGCCTTTGCAAGATAGCCTATGTAAATATTTGTGTGATACTTTAGATTTTGACACCTAGAAGGCCAGCTCTCTTGTTGTTACCTTTGTGTTTCTTCATCATAGAACCACAGCTTCAACTGTAACTCGGGGTCAGTCACTTCTTCTCTCTCTTCTACTGTTGCCAACCACTTGCCTCGTGCACTAAACGCAACTTTTACCAAGTCAGCCTGGTTTAAACCTGCCTGATGAATGTACTGTCGTTGCACAATATCCAACTGCAAAACAACAAGAGCAAAACTAAATTCCAAAATTCAAATGGAGATTCAGAGATATCACTCATAAAAGCATGGAGAAATTATGTTCTGAAAGCACTGATTAGAACTGACTAGGCTGTGGTATAAAAAAACTCCCAAATGTGAAGAAAACATAATTAGGGCATGTACATTCCCCAATAACGCTAAGTGTAGGAAAGAAATTTAATAAAAAGAAAGATATTTTAGAGGGATTTTACCTAGAATTTTTTGACATTTAACAGGAACAGCACACTGTTTTGAAGTATTTATTCAACTGTCAACATTTAGCTATGCTTAAAAAGTAACAAAAGTTTGCAGCAAAGCTGAAAACATCTCAGCTTGGAATCCAATCTCTTGGTAAAGCTGCTGGCTGTTTTCCTGTTTGCCATATTATGCCTTCAAACAAATTCTGATGCATAGAACTTATTCAATCAAGTAAGTTAAAGTCTTAGTTCAAGCCCATCCAACTTACACTGAAGAGCTGTTGGTCACTTTGTAGACAATAGAACTGCAAGTGGCCAGGCTCTCCATTCAGGACCAAAGCTTTGGTTCTAGGATCAACCACTAGACCAGTCTTGACATCCGCACCTGGAAACAAAAATAAGATGACAAACAACCTAAGATAGGAAGTGACACATTCTGCCCTCTAAGTGGAAGATAAGTGTTATTGCACTTACTTTTGATTAGCCCTTGAATACTTTTGGAAAATCTTAGGTTGCTGTTGACTATTGTGATTCCTGAAAGGAAAAGCAGACAGTCTCGCAAAAGGCTTCTGCAATGTAACTGCAAGCAGTCATCACACAAATTCACACAACTGATGAAAGAGTGAAATATCACTTCAAGCATCTGTTCTTTCAGATCAATATTGAACTTTTATGTAGCATCTAGTTAATTAATCTGAAATGAACAAAATAAAGCTCACACACATTTGCATTCCATTTTGTGTTAAGCAATACTTAAAATATATTTTAGCTTACTGTTGTCCGCGTGCAAGGTGCAACAGAGCGCGCCGTCAGGTGACACAGAGATGTACTCAATAGGAGATCCCAAACGAGGAAGGAAATCCTTCTGACAGTCTGATTCATTGCGCCACAGAACTAGAACAGATTCAACTCCACCGCTCAGCAAGCTGGTTCCTTTGCCAGTAAAAAAAAGTGCAGTTACAGGTTTTGGTTAAAAAAAAATATCATCAGCATACGTGTTTACAATGACAAAAAAACATTGGTTTCTCAAAAACGAGTCTTAAACTGTCATATACAAAGCAATTATCCCTCCTATCTAGCCTGGGCAATACACATGGATATATTTCTCATTATCCCATGCTGAATTGCTTAGAGAAACATGTATTAAGCAACAAGAATTTGTGCCTACAGTAAAATTAAAACAATGCTTTGGAAGCAGTAGATCCCATTACCTTCTGAATCAGCTGAGTATTTGCATGTGAATATAGCTGTATTGTTCTCCTTCTACCAGCAATACTTTGCAGTAAGAAATAGCCTAAGGAGAATAGTTCAGATCCCAAAACTCAGATAAAAGTTAACTAGATTTTTGCCACTAGTTTTGAGCTCCGACAAGACTGGCTTGTTTTATTTGATTGCAAATAAGACTCTGGCAAGAACTCACCACTATTACTGATGAAAGGTGGGGGGGAGAGTGGAGGTGGGGGAAAAGAGGTAAGAGGAGGGGTTAGATTTTACATTCAGCTGTAGAAGGTAGACATTTGACATTATGAATGCCAATCAAAATTTATCAAAAAATAACAACTGCTTCCATTTTTATTTCAGATCTTTCCTGGACATATTTAAAAGTCTAGATATTAATTTACTAGTAAATGGACAAATTTGAATTTCTATTCATTTTTCCCTCCCTGCTGCAACTCTTTGACTTAGAGAGGTTTTTTTTGTTTGTTTGTTGAGGTCTTTTAGGGGGGGTTTTGTTTGTTTTTTACTCACCCTCGATAGAAAAAGCTAGATCCATGACAGTATCATGATGCCAGTGCAGTGTGGAAAATGTGTACTCCTTCTTGTGGTAGAAATTCCTCCTGTGTGGGGAGGAATAGAACAGTTCTTTAAATCACATCAACAACAGAAAATGAAAGGAAATATAGAATTGAATCAAGTATACCATCCTCTAAATTCTAGACTAGAGTTCTTTGTACGCTCAAGTGATGCAAAGGGAGGGAAGGAACCACACTAGCAGGTGTTTGGCGCCTTTCTGGTGCACACCACGCGTCTTGGACATACTGAGCAACTCAGCGCTGCACAACAACTTGCCAAGCATATTGTTCTTAACCCCACAACTCCACCAGCATGCCCTCCCTAGAACTCTACTTGCCCCTAAAGAGTTATTTCAGCTGCTCCCACATTACGTTTTTCAAATACAGTTTAGGTCTGTGGAGCATAGCATAACAGGAATATTTTCCCATTTGACAATAACCTGAAGCTGTACCCTGAAGTCAATGTCAGACTGCAGGTTTTTGCCATTCTTTGCTCATTATGACTTCTGAAAATGGCAATGCTGAGGACGAATTAGGCAGCTTTGCTCAGGTTTCACTTAATTCCTATGGCCACATCAGTTTCTGGGGTACAGAGTTGAATCAAAATGTGCATACCAGAGGCGAATCTTCCCATCAGCACTGCCAGTTGCAATGCAATCCTCCGTAGGATGGCATGCTATGCAAGTGAAGTGATTGTTTCCACCTTTTGTCTTTGTTGCACTTACAGAAAACCTTCAAGAATTAAGAAAGTAACTTTATTTATACAAGTTGGGTTTTTCATAACAAAGTTTCAAAAAGATCAGCTAATACACATAAAGATAATTCTGACTAGCACAATTAAACATACACTCTACAAAAAATAGCAAGACTTATTTTTCTCTTTATTTCATTAGTTCTTTGCCTTCAATCAAGCTGAAAGATTTTCCCTTCTCTCTCTTCTTCCACCCCAGCTTTGTCCCCCTGCCCCTGTTTTTGCCCTGAGCAAACTATGTCACTTCTTTCAGTCCAGCATCAGCCTAAGCATTTACCTGAAAAAAAAACCATGCCTGATCTGAAAAGATAAAATGCAATACCACTGCAGCACCTCACTGTGTGCCTGTAAGGGAATGTTCTTATGTAGTGACTACATCCCCTCCAGCATAAAACCAAATGGTTGCTGACAAAAATAAAATGTGCGCACACATCACCAGTTAACAAACATTTATAATATATTGTACTGAATCATTTTCTGACATTTGCATTCTTACCTGTTCAACTGTTTCTGTTTAAAAAAATAAACTTGGAGATTAAGCTCCTTCACTGATGCCACATACTCACCCTGTTAATAGTAAAACAGCAACTTAGGACATACAGATTATATTCTTACACATTAAAGAAAAAAAAATCACATATCACAACAAAGTACTTAAAATTGGAGATAACATACAAGCCAATGGTAAGTAAGTATCTTCCTATTATAAGTGTTGGGTTTGTGTTTTTATAAAAGAAAGCACAGGTCTTACACAGATTCATTTAACTTCAGTTTTGTTTCAGTGCTACCGTGTTTGTATAAAAGCATAAACAGCATATAGTTAATTTCAGAGGAAAATAAACCCAACCAACCCACACCCTACACAAGAAAAAACCCCAAAAGGCAAATATACTTCTCTTCCAAATGCAGTATGCTTTGGTGACGCATCCACACCATCCAAAACCACTGCCAATTCCTTGGCTTCCACATCTTGGCCTGCTGCTTTTGTCAGCTTTACTGAGACCAGCTGGAATGTATCTGACCAAAGAAAAATCTGTTATCCAAAGGCTTTTATGAACAAGTTTATGTACACCCCTTACACAAAGGAGATTTACACCCTTTCTACCTTAAAACTAACATGCTAGTACCTTCCAATATTTTTATAAGTTTGAAAAACTTTGTAATGCCCTTGAAAAAAATAATTGTTTCAGATATTTTGATTCAAACAACAGTATTGAAGCAGAGGGCTAGACAGTGGATACCAGTGCAACTGTAAGCAGAAAGCAATAAAAGTTGCATAATATTTTCTCTTGCTCTGAAGTTACATTTGCAGCAAAATAGTAAGGTCAAGCTATATTTATATTTATTTCAGGCAGAATTCTAGTAAAATTTATCTAGGCATGCTGTTAATTAGGACAAGTCTATTTATGTTAACACTGCTTAAGGTGGAAGAGTAGTCTCAAGTACTGCAGCATCCCTATATCATGGTAAGCAGTGCTTAAAGATTTATTCCATTTACAACATCAGATACACACAGTATATGCTTCAAAAGTGAAGATAAGCACTCATCTAGGCAAATATTAAAAAAGAGATAGCATAAAATTAAAACAGAAACAGGGGCACACAATATATGACTACAGACACCTGTCACAGGATTTAAGAAATATTTTCAAAATTAATATATTGAACCACATTCTTGCAGCATACCGTTGACTGACATGACAGTAGCTTAGACACAGAGTGACTTGGCTGACAAGGACGATGTTGATCATACACTACCTCTTTCACCGCTCTTTGGAACGATAACAAACACTGAGTCCTCACAACTAGCAAGCGCATACAGTGCCAGAAGTTTGGGTCCTACACTGAAAGTCTGAAGAAAAAACGAAAAGCAGCTCAATAATTATTACACTCATGCATATGGTTTTCAACAGTGAACACTAAGTTTTTACAACAAGGAAAACACACATGCTTTAAAGAAACTTCCATCTATTAATTAGAATTCCCAATTCTAGGACAAATATAAGTACCTTTATCCTATCAAGGACTAATACAAATGACACACCCATCAATTGCCACATTCCATTACTGCCATAAATAGATGGTTTTTTGGTCTGTGTTAATGGCAGAACACCACATCTCAGACTGATTTGTGCCCATTTGTAATAACAGCTGCAGAAATCCTTATTCTGCTATCAATGGGTCAAGAATAATATTGACATGTGCTTAACAAGAATAACTCAACTTACTTTAATGGGGATCCCATCCATGAAGTCCCACAGCTTAATGCTGCCATCGAGAGAGGAAGAATAGAGCTGAGGAAAAAAAAAAATATACATTAGCTAAAGTAATACATCAAAGACAGCTTTTACATAAAATCACAGCTTAAAAGTTGAAGGCATGATCAATGAAACTGCAATTCTAAGCAACTGAATAATCAAAAATACACGACAGAGCAGGTCTGTGCTGCCTTTACAGAAAGTGCAATAGAAATACAACACTATTATTCTAGCTTGAAATCAATATTTTCATGAAGTGTGAAAAAAACAGGTATTTGTGTTTAATGACTTGAGACTAACAGAGCATGCACAGATATCCATTATGGGAACAGCTATTAACATTGGCATCAGACTTTGCAGACAATATGCAGACACAGCCCATCTTAGCAAACAATTCCTGTTCACATACAGACATCAAAAACCCCGAACCATCTGAGAGCTGGAGAAGGAGCAGCAGGGAACAGGGAAGGCAGGCTGCCGGCAGACAGCGAGCCACTGGGCTAACAGAAGGGATTTAGTCAAATGCCCCATCCCTGGAGGTGTTCAAGGCCAGGCTGGATGAGGCTTTGGACAACCTGGGCTAGTGGAGGGTGTCCCTGCCCATGGCAGGGCGGTTGGGACTCGATGATTTTTAAGGCCCTTCCCAACCCAAACCCGTCTATGACTCCAGACAGATTTTAGAGAAACATCACCTTAACAACGCCACAGCTGCTTCCCAAACTCCAGCCAGCCCCGGACACCCGGCACCGCCCCGGCGGATGCCCGTAGGCCCGGCCACGCAGCCAGGACCGCCCCCCCGTGCCCCCAGACCTGCATGTGGTTGCGCGGGTTGAGCTGGATGCCCGTCACCCGGTCGGCGTGGCCGCCCATCAGCTGCAGCGTCTCCTCGGTGGCCAGGCTGTACATCTTCACGAAGTCTCCGGCGGCGCAGAGCAGGTACCTGCCGGGGGAGCGCAGCCGTTACCCGCGGCACAACGGGCCCAACCACCACCGCGGGCGCGGCGGGCCGCGGGACATCAGCTGGCAGTCGCCCCTGCTGCAGGCCGCAGCCCCACTTACTTGGAGTCGGCGGAGAAGACGGCCCTGGCGCCGTGGAGGGCGCTGCCGCCGCATCTCACCACGCGCAGCGGCACCGGCGCCACCATCTTCCCTCGGCGGAACCCGCGACCTTTCACCCCCGCCCCTCAGCGCGGCCGCTGTCGCTTCCTGTTCCGCCGCGGCTCTATGGTGTCCGGGCCTCGCGCTAAGTTCCGCCCGCCACGATCGTGGTGGCTGGGGCGCTCTCGCGCCGGCGTTGGTTGGCTCTTCGGCTGTGACGCGCGCTAAGGGCGGGCTGCTCGTGCGCGCTCGCGGCTCCTCAGGGTGCTCCGCCGGCCGTTAACGGTCGCGTTGTGCTTTCCTGTCGGAGGCGGTGAGTGAGGGGAGCCCTGGGACCGGTGCTGCTGCTGCCCGTTAGGGAGAGCCCGGCTGTCTGTCGAGCCCAGCCCGCCCGCAGAAACTTTCCCTCGCTCTCCCCTGGCCCTGGCCGCTCTTCTCCGTTCCTGTGCTGGAGGGCCTGAGGGAACCCTGAGGGGGAACCCGGCAGCCGGGGGTAGCGGTGCTGCCTAACTCCAGTGGTATCGGCCGGCTGGCGCCTGCAGGTGTGTGGTGCCTCTGGTTTCTCTTAGTCACTCAAGCACAGGGGTTTGTTCTGGTCCCCAGGGGTGGCTGCTGAAGTCACGCTATAGAGGGTTGTGCAGGCTGCTAGGCAGCTGTAAGGGAAAACCCTCTGGCTGGGTCTAGAATTGCGCGGGAATGGTAACCTGAGGGGAAAAGTGCGTACTTCCCTTGTCTAAGGGAGCAGAAAAGGTCGGGCAGAATAAACTGATAGATATGCTTTGTTAAAACCCCAGTTATTCATTGACTTGGACGAACTGTGAGTTTGCGGAGTTACTTGAGGACATAATGTTCTCATGTCTGAAGGAAGACTGTCAGAAGAGATCTAACTGTCTGGAATAAGGCATGATTTATGATGTCTGGGCCCTTCTGTAGAGTAGCGGTTACAATTCTTGCACAGCTGTGTACTTTAGGCTGCTGTTGACACTATTGAAACAATCTCTGGTATGCTTGTAATTGATTTTTAAACAGTCCCACTTGAAATAACAATAACAGGTGCACTCTGGAGGGCTAGTTGTGATTGTCCTACTGTAGGCTAGGTTGTGTCCTTTTCATAATTGTGGACTTAATTCTAGTTTGGAGGTTAAGTGAGGATCGTGGGGAAGGCAGCGCACGCAGTGGAGTGTTGTGGTTACAGGGAACAGGGTATGGGTGTGAGAGAGCACAATGCATCCAGAAACTTGACTACTAATCTCAAATGCTTTAACAATTACACAGTATGCACTTTCTGGAGCTGAAAGCAGAATTTACAAGTTCTGCTTAATTACAGTTGTTGGTCTTAAACGGCCGTGTCATTGTCTCATCATGGTGAATATTTTAGAAAGTGAAGGCAGATGCGCTCTAATGCCCTTCGTGCGTGGGACGATGTGACAGTATATGAGCCACAGATACCGAGCAAAGCCAGAGTTCTATGGGAGGGGGGGGGGAAGAAAGGTCCCTAGGAAAAGATAGTACCTTTAATTTAATCTACATTAATTATGTGAATGGGAAAAGTCTTATTATCTCTTTAGTCTGAATCTACGCTAAATCTAGTCAAGCCTAATTAAAACCTGGAAACTTGGCCTCTTTAACTTTCTGCTTGATGAAAGAGAAAGGCAAATACCTTGTGCATCTTAATGCATATGTTTTTATTATACTCTTGTAGTGCACATATAATTTGATCATTTTGAGAAGTCAGTCATTAACTTTGAAGATACTAAACCATATGGAAGTCAAGACTACCCTCAAACCAAGGAGGTAGATATCAGGTCTACTATAGGAACACAATCCAATTCATTGGAATATTCCGTATTTAGAATAGCACTTCTAATATCTTTGGACAGCATTAATTAGCATAATGACACAGTGCATCTACAGATGAATATATATATGTATATCATAACTATCCAATGGTCTTTTGCTACTGAAATCACATTAAGTCTTGCTGCATTACAGAGTTCTAATGTTTAAGCATGAGAAGGAAAGTATGAATTAACTTGTGCTGCTGGAAGCAGAGAAACCCAGTGCTGAAAGCAGTGACTGTGCTGTGAGAACAGTGTTCTGCAGTGGTACTGGTGGCATATGGTTTATTTGATCTATCTTTGCTTCTACCCTATGCTATATGTTCCTTTTCTAATCCTTTCTCTTTTTTTTTTTTTTTTTATTTGAACTTTGTACTGCCGTATTTTCATCCATTTGACTGTCTTTCTACTATTATGTTTTGAATAAAGAAATTTGAGTCTGAAAACGTTGTCTTGTATTTAATGAATGTAAGGTTACGTGTACAATTTATGATCAGGTCTCCCTTCAAGAAACAACTGATAGTATTTTCACTTTTTTTCATTTTTAAAAAGTCCAAAGGATTTTCATTTTCAAAGTTAAAACAGTTGCCATAAATTTACTAACAGTCCTGCGTGTGTTAAAAAAAATAATTCAAATTCTTTGAGTTCAGTGTCATAACCTGTTTTTTTTTAAGTGGGGAAAATGTGACTTGCTGCGCAGGTGTATAAAGAACTGAAACTACTGACTTGTAGCAGTTTTGGGGGTTTGAGGTAGTAGGAGATGCTGAAAGTATCTGGTTTGTGGTATTCAAGTGAGTAAGGAGCAAAAAACCTGTTTGTTTTTGTTTGGTTGAAGTCAGGGCTTTGTATGGCTTTCTGATTTATTGTTTTAAATTTACATTTCCAGTATATAAAATTAATATGTTTGTCAGTGCAAGTCTGAAGAAATTTGCCTTTGTCTCTTCTGAATGTTTTGATTCAGTAAGAGTTCTAGTGTCTTCAGCTTGATGGTTATTTATGAGGAATTAATTTGTTACTCTTTCAGAAGTGATTGTAAGTACTACAAGGTGTAATTTTTACAACTCTTTTTTTATGTATTGCAATGGATGGAGCCAATAGTCTGTGTATTGGCCAAAGATTTAAAATTCGCTGTGTGACTCTGTAAGTAATTCTAGGTAAACTAGTTGGAGAGAATGCTTTTATATTTTTTATATTGTAGATTAAAATAGAATTACTTATGAATATGTTATCAATTTAGAAGGAAATCCTTCCAGACAAAAAGGCAAATGTTTTCTAGTTAGTGTTACTAGTTAGGTTTATGTACCTAGACTGTAAATTTCTTAATTGTCCAAACATTTGGGAAAGCCCACATAAATAATACAGTGTAAGAGTGATCAGGAAAAAAAAACACAGCTCTGACTTCAAGGGAGCAGAATGACAGCTCCTTGAGGCAGGTGTGATGTGCTACTGTGCCATTGTAATTCATGAAGTCAGTAATGCAATCTAGGACAAAAATTGTTTTGAAAGGCTGATTATATTTTACAGTTGACTTTCTTTTCAGCAGATTTATTGATTTCTTGGACTTTATTTCATCTCAGCCTTGCGCCATAGTAGAATATCCAGCTGTGTGTCATTGTCTGTTCGGAAGGCTGCTCAAAGAGAGCTACCATCAGCTCTCTTGCTCTCCCCTGCAAAGCCGCTTTACTACTGAAATCCCAAGTGGCCGAAATTTCAGCATGAGGGCAATGCATCTGGTACATTTCAAAATCTGATCTATTTGTAAACTCCAGTGTTGATCTTGGATGTCTTTTTGTCATCATAAACAAAATAATAGCAAAATTTGCTGATAGTGACAAGCCTGCCATTTTGTGATTTTTTTTTTTTTCCCCAGCTAGCTTGTGGATTGCAGAAAGTAGAAAAGGACTCTGAAATTTATGCCTTCCAGTCTTCTGTAATGAAAATAGAGATAAGAAAGGCTTATTGTTTTAATAATTCCATCATTTAGGAAGATATGTGACAGAGTCATATAATTGATTACTGATTTGCCTGTGTAAACTTGCTTAAAGCAAAGGCAGTGAATTCATATGTTAATTTCCAGTTTGGGCAATATATTTATTAGAAGATAAATTACATTGTTTTCTGTTCTGTGGCACATGAAAACTAGGATCTCTTGTATTTACTGAAAGAAAATTTAACATGACAGAGATTATAATTAAGTATGTGACAGGGACAAATGCTGTTATGGGAAGCGCCTACAGTGAAGCACATCAGTAGTTTTCTTTCTCAAGTTGGGAAAGCAGCTCTTCCTACAGACGAAGATTGGATTATAATCAAGACCATGTCCCCATTATAATGATTCACAGCTGCCGTGAACACTAGAGGGTGCTAGAAGAATTACTGCAACATTAAGAACTCGGTATTTGAAGCCCAGTATACCAGAAAAGTGGAACTTGCTTGAGCTGTGATGTCCCTTAGAAATCTCTGTTCCACCCCAGTCTTGCCATGAACAGCACAGTCGTGTTCTGCTACTGCCTCTGCTGCAGTCAAAGGGAAGGCAGTGACTTATAGTGCGTCTGTTGTATAACATACTCTGTTTCCTTAGCAGTGTTAACAGATGATAGCATCTTGTGTAAGACCATGAAAACATCAACATGTCGTTAAAAAGAAAAAGCATAAGAAGAATTAAACTGTAAATGCTCATCTTCATAATTATTACCATGTGTAGTAGTGATCCTGACTGGAAGACCATTGTACATTGAGGAGTTAGTGATCCATGGTACAACTGAGTATGCCCAGGCCTGTGCTGTGCAGCACTGTGGGCCTGTGTTGGGTCTCACAAATCCCTTGGCCACAGGATGAACTCAGTAGGCAGCAGGAGACAGCCTGCCAGCAGCTCCGACTCGGTCCATCCCTTCTGTTTGGCAGTGGAAATGACCAATAGAATGGTTTTCTTCTAAGAAAATGCTATGGCAGGGTCTTCATGCCTGCGAAGGGAGAATCTTCTAGGGAGGGGGTTTGCCCAGCAGCTGCATGTGGACCAGAGGCCTGTTTGGTGCCACACTGACAGGGTTCCCACCATCTAAAGTGATTTAAGATTAATTAATACTATTCTCTCCTTATAATGTTAGCCCTTAAGAATAGCATTTTAAGTGATACCTTACAAAGTCTGAGAAGCTTTCTTACTGAGATCATAATAGACTAGCACCTCCTGGTGCAAAATATCCCAATAAAATTATTTTAGCTAGTATTTTTTATTTAAAACATGAATCATTTAAACTAATATTTTTTTCAAATAAGTTTTGTTTTGAGACATCTCTAAATTGAGGGACTAAGTCAGCATGTGACAAGAATGAGTAGAGGCAGGCTTTATAAATGGAAATTTGAATTTTGCTAGCGAGTCTGATGTTGGCCATTTAAATAGTTTCATCTCTTTGTATGCTTTGGTCTCTGGTAAACTGTGAAACAGAGCAATTAGTATACTTTCAGTTTAATTTTAAATAGTTAATTTTGCATCTACTGTTCTCTTGAAGGTTATAAGAATATTTAATACTACAGCGTTCTTCATTATAACATCATCCCGTAATACTTTAATTTTATAAGTTCTTTAAGTATCTTGGAAATGTTGCCCAGTAAGTACTCAAATTTTTGAAGTATATTTAGTTTGTCAGTAGAGCTGTCTGGAATTTTTGTTACCAACATTTATCATAAGGAGGTATCAGTTGGCTAGCAGAGAGGTAATGACAAGGTGACAAGCCTTGAAAGTAAAAAAATGGAGAATTAATGTTAGAATTTGCCAACATGGATTTCACTGACATTTCTTCCCATTTCATGAATTTCTGGATTTTTATATTGTAATGGTGAAAAAGAGAATAGGCTTTGTTTTCTGACCTTTTCTAGCAGTTAATAATATCTTCCTTTTATGGAAATAGTAACAACTACCTTAAAAGGCCAGCAGAAGCTCACCTTTTGGTGGTATGGACGTGCTTGATCTTCATTCACTGGATTCTGTTTTTCCCTTTGGAAAGGACATTTTGTGGAGATGTGGCACCACCTGAACTCCATACCAGTACAGCTGTGCTTTTGTTTGTAGGGTGTGAATAGTCTTCCAGCCTATTCATGTGGCCTGCAAATGGTCCTATGTATGTGTTGTCCTGTATGTCAGTTTTTAAAAGCTATGCATCATCTGCATTTTACGCATCTGTATGTGCCTTATACCAATGTAATCATAGAAGAGTCAGGCCTTGTGGAAGCTTGAGGAAGCATGTGCCTGGCCGATAAAGTGCCAGGAGTATATTCTAGATGGACCCAATGGAGAGAGTGGAGCCACAGTGTTAATCCACATGTATTTTACAACTCGTTTTTGCTCATTGGAAAATAGCATTTCTGTGATAGCAATGCCAGTCAAATCTCATTGCTTTTAACTGCTTATTACTACTAGCCCGATGTAGAGGTGCAATGCTGGTTTTGTGTTCTGGCATCTCTCCACTATTCTGGTAATGAAAGAAGCTCTGAAATAAATGAGAATAAGTCTTTCATAATCAGACATTACACAGAATTACTTTAAGTTACTTTATTGATAAGACATTGGCTACTGCTGGACATTTTTTCCTTTCCACAAAAATGAAAACAGAACAACTTGTAACTTCCTAAACAGATGTTGAGTATACCGAAGATACTGTGGTAAGCAAAACAGCCTGCATCCTGAACTGAAACTGTTCTGTGCAGAGAATCTACTATAAAAAAAGAGGCATACTTTAAGAATGTGTTCTTCTGTGTGAAGATCTTGCTTCAAGGTTTTGTTCTCTTTAAATAGTGGCTGTTAGTAAGCAAGGGTACAGTTTGAGAAGAGTGGGGATCAAATGAGCCTCATGAGCTTATTTGCCTCAAGCAGCTGCTGGATTTCTAGCATTTCCTGTTCCATAATATCGTTGAAGATTTTTTTTCTTACCAGTGGCAAAGGAGGCCAAGATTTGTCCAGCTAGGGGAGGTGAGTCCTGCAATATTTACAAAAAGATTCTGTATTGAAAAGAGAGACTCTGTCTTTTAGAAACTTTGTGCTAGTAGTCTAACAAACGTTCATGGCCTTTTCTCTGATCCAAACCAGCTGTAACTATGCATTACTGTGTGTAAACAGTGTTCTCCTGCTCTTAGTGTTTCCAACCACAAAGCAACAGATTGTAAACTTTACTGTTCTCTTTTCATCTGACTTGTGTTACTTCCCTACTACTGATGATCACTCAGTTTTCTAAATCCCATCCCATTCCTGTTGAAACCAGCAAGAACAGGGCCCAGCAGTGAACTATGTGCCCAGTGGCTGGCAGGAAGCAGGCCCAGACTGGCGTCTCGGTTCAACTTTTAGCGCCTTTGTGAAAAGTGTCATTGTAAAAACTTGGAACTCATAGAGAAAAATGGTACTTTTTTGCATTAGTTCATTAGAATTAGCTGCCTGCACTATTTTTTTGAGAAGCAATTCAGAAAGCAAGCACAGACTCTTATTTTTTCAGTGTTTTCATTAAATCCTTCAAAAATATTCCTGAAGAGAGGTGGTTATCTTTAATGGGAGACAACTTTGAGAGAGGCCTCAAAGGTTCATAGATAAGGTCAGTGGGAGTGATGCTTCGGAACTGGTGGGTGGCCTGTCCCACCTAATGTGATAATACTGGGTCAGGTCATGACATACCTCTTCTATTGCAACTAGTAGGGTTTACCTATTTGTTCCTCTCACCAACTTCTCATGAGAAATGTATCCTCTGCTTTCTTTCTGCATTTTGCTCTGATGTTTCTTTCATGCCATGGCATTTGTCTGGCAGACGTGGGCTGATGCTTGCTGAAGGGTATGTATCCCTTCCTATTTACAGGTCTCTTCTGAGATAAACAATGCCAACAGAACTCCAGTTTATAAGTATATTCAAGTTGAGATAAAGCTCATTTCCCAAAGTACTTCTAAGAGCTGAGTCCAGATGCCTGTTGGTAAGGTTTGGGTTTTTCTCTTGCAGCTGTGGAATGGATTTTTTGAACAGTTGTATTGAGTTTCAAAGCAGGGAAGACCGTTTTGTTGCCAAGTGGCTGTTACCATGATTTCTACTGAGAGAAAAATGTTGGAGGGGAGAATAAGTCCAAATTTACTGTTTATTTCAGCGTTGTGTGGTGTCTTTTAGTGCATAATGTTTTTATTATTCTGAGTAAATGCTGCTGCTTTAAGTACCAGGAGAAAACCAACATAAACACCTCAAACCACGATGTATCCTGAAGTGAGGTTTTTTAGCTATTAGAAGCAAGTCATCATGGAATAGCTTTGTATTTTAAAGTCTATTGGACTGACAAGTGTAAGTTAACAGGAGACTATCTCCTAGCTTACATGCAAATAACACGGTAAGTGAATGTGTGAAGTGTGGTTTAGGCATGACATCCTCCAAATTCTCTCCTGCTTAGCCCACAGCTGCTCAGTTGTACTGCTGTGTGCCTATGTTTTTCACAATCTTAATTCTACCTAAAGTATCTTATAAAATAGGATGCACATATTAATCTGTTACATACTTTACATACCCTTTCCCAAAGTTTACTACAACTTGGTAGCTGGTGGAGCAATATTGTCTTTGGGTTTAGGTTCATGTTGCCTTTAGCAATTGTTGCTATCATTCATGTTGCTGATGTTTTGTAGCTTTTATTGGCACTTTTTTTTTCTGGAGACTGTGTGTTATATTGGCACAGCGTGCTCCTGATGCACATGTTGTACTTGCAGGGCACTGGCAGAGTAGAAAGTTCACAGTAAGGAGCTCCGGCTGATTTCATGACTTAGAAGGAAGGTAGTGTTCCAACGAACTAATAAGGATAGGGCCCTATTTTTGCAGGCAGAAGTAGCAACATCTTTGCTGTCTTCAAGTGATGGCAGGTCTTATTGAAAGATTCTGGCATGAGTACTTGCATGAACTTCTGGACTGATATAATGACAGCCTTGAGATGTATTTCTGCAGAAAGAACCTGAGGTTGCTACAAACCATGCTTCTGGTCCATGTGGGCCTGAACACTGTAAAATAAACCTACTTTTAGGAGTTACAGAACTGGTGGAGTTTACCAGGTATTTGATACAATGTGTAATTAGTTAAATGGAGGTGAGAGAAAACACACTGTGGAATGAAAGCATTTTTTGGTGTTCATGAACACCAAGTCATCCTCCTCTTGCAAATTATACTTAATCTAGTTCTGCTATCTTCCTGTTGGACTAAAATGTCTTGTTTTTATGAATAAACACCTCAAATTGTACTGTTTTGTGACGTCTGGGTCAGTTTATGCCAATTAAAATTCTTTAGACATGATGGTAAATTTAATGTTAATCTGATTTACCTGTTTTTTGCATACTTGTTATTCCTGTGAGAGAATCTTCATGAGACACCTGTTCCTCTAAATCCTTTCCCTGCGGAATTTTTAGTTGGAATTATTTGCTAATTTGTGCTGGTTCCATTCTTTATTTTTTTTTCCTTCTCCTTTCATTTCAATGCATTCTCCTATATTGACTATGTATTTGATTCATGGCTTGGTATGGGTAAATTAGTACATCCTCAAGCTATTATGGTTTCCATGGTAGACCTACATTTGACCTTACTACTTCAGCTTTTATTCCACCCTCTTTGAAGGTAATTAATGTAAATTCTTGTGATATATTCTGTCTAGTTTCACTTCAAGATCCATAATAGGCTTGGCATTTTCTTCAGTGCTATTCTGCTTGTAAACTGCAGTAAGACTGGGTTAAATTTATTTGTTTGTTTGTTTTTCTGAAGCCCATTGAATTTACTGTGCTACTGCTACATATTTCCTGCTTAGAAATTTCCAAATTATTTTCTTACTAATTTTAAATTTTTGAATAGGTTCTTGATCAATATCGGAGGTAAAGAAACTGACAATCCCTAGCAATTCCTCTGTCTCTGAAGAAAAATGTCCCCAACACATTCCACAAACTAGTGGATGGTATGTCCTGCTGTTTTGCTGCCTTAATAGGTGACTGGATTGCTGATGTCCTTTAATTACAGTAAGATTCTGCCATATGCCTACTTTTACCAGTTATATCGCCATATCGTGCAGGTATTTTCTGTTTGAAAAATTATTAAATAAGATTATATTTGACATTTGTGGATAAATATTTTGCCTCTGCTCTTCCCTAGGACTTGCAGCTGTCATAATTTAGGAGAACTCATGGTTACTGGCTGTGAAAGGCCAGACGGCGCTCCTGCCAGAGCCATGAAAATCTCTTTGGTCAGCCAGCAGACTAGCTGTTGAGCAATTTGAGGCCCTCCCTTCCCCCAGAGATCAGGTATACTGTTACTTGCTTCCAGTTACCTCTGTGTGCAAGAGAAAAAGGAATTGGAAATGTTTAGTCTCTTCCATGCTGGTATAGGAGGAACTAAAGTACTTGGCTGTCAAGGCAGAGAGTTTGATAAGTACTCAGTTTCTGTATAAAATGTAATGTTTGTTAGCTGCATTATGACTTCTGTGGAATATGTGCTCTTAAGTAACAGGTCTGAGGAGCAGGACTGAAAATTAGTCTGCAGTGTTAAATAATCTTGTCCTAGAGGATGTGTGCCTTTTGAAATGTCCAAAATAATCTAGATTGTCAAAGTAAAATAGCAGAAGTATCTGCAACTTACTTTTTTGGCTAAATTTTCTTCCTCTGTTGAGCAATTATGTCTGCAGACAAAAAAAGATCCTGAGAGCACCACAAGAGTGGCTGCCAAATACAACAAAGCTTTCCTGTGCAAATCTAGAAAGCCAGGCTTCAGTCAGCCTCATGGCAAATGCTGAAACTTGCTTACATCTGTGTTTTGTTTGAATGGGTGTGCTTCAGGCCCAAGGAAGTATCCGTCAACATTGTGGATTATGAGTTTTTAATTTAGATT
Source organism: Syrrhaptes paradoxus (assembly GCA_013400615.1). Lineage (NCBI taxonomy): Eukaryota > Metazoa > Chordata > Aves > Pterocliformes > Pteroclidae > Syrrhaptes > Syrrhaptes paradoxus. The sequence continues at coordinate 14,105 of VZTO01016786.1, read as the reverse complement.
TTAAAAAGGCAAATGGTGTTAGAGAATACCATATTAAATGTTTGAGCTAAATTTCATACAGTTTACTTCTACTTGGATGCTGTTATCTATTACTAAGAACCCACAAGCAAAAGAACTGTAGTACTATTATATTTCTAAACTATTTCGATAGGCAGTGCTGCAGGTTCTTCCTGTTTTGTGTCTTAAAGCTGATTGAATGTTAATACATGAAAGGTAATTTCTGAGTGTTACTCTTTTGTAATGTTGTAGCAAGAAGCATTTTTTGTTTCCATCACACTAGCAGACCTTGCTAGTTGTGTCTGGTAGAAGTTATCTGGCACAAACTGGTTAGGTGGATAGTTTTCCTTCTTGTTCTCTTTTTTGGGTACATATGTCGATGTCATAAGGATTTTTCACCTTCTTGTACCCTGCGTTGTTGTGGTAAGTCTGTTATGACTGTGTGCAGGAGGAGTAGTGTTTGGTTTATAGGTGTGTGGAAGAAACTGAAACATAAGCCAAAATAAAATATAATAAATATGACAGTTCTGCAACAAATCCCTATGTTTGATATGGACTGAAGTCAACAAAAATATTTTTCTCTGAAGCACACCATCTACACTTCAATTTCAGGCTAGGCTGTTTGCTGCCTTGGAAGTCCAAAGGAAATAAATAAGTTTTATACTTCGTCACACTTTGGATTACACAAGCTTCCAGTACAGAGCCTGCTTTGACTCAGGATGTCCCAATGTCAAAAACAGTCACCTGAAACTAAAATGGAATAATCTTGGGGGAAAAAAAAATCACTAAAGCTTTAATTCCTTTCTTATTTGTGGATGCATGTGTAATAATAATTTTTCTTCAAAACTTCAAGCTGAAAAATAGCTTTTGGTATCTATCAAGCATTTCCTTCAAATGTATTTAATATTTTATGATAGACTCCTAAGAGGCGTGTTAATGTTAGCTACAAAAGGATGAAAAAGAACCTCCTCAAGGACAAGAGAAAAATTTTTTGTTGAATAGATTAGCTTTTTGACTTGCTGTGATTTTGAAAGCTAGAGGACAGCTGAGTTTTCCAGCAGCAAAAGAAGCAATGTATGAAAAATAGGGGGAGCTTCGTGACAGTGAAGCAAGATAATGTGAAGACAGAAATATCAACAGTCTCTTCTTTTGACAAGACTGAAAGGGCAATAGGTGAACAGAGCATATGATAAGTGAGGGAACAAATCTCAATGTGATGTTACAGCTTTCTGACTCATTAAGTATACCAGGAATTCTTAGAAGATCCTGAACAGAACAGTGGTACAATTGGGGGAAAAAGATGAGGCTTTTGGAAAAGAGGGAAAGACAATGTTCAAAGCTGAATATTGTAAACTGTAATAAGAGTCTGAAAAGTCAGGCTCTAGGTTGAAACTTTTGAGACTCGACAAGGAGGAATGTCTTTCCCTTTGTGTCCCGTGCGAAGGGATCTGAGAAGACTAAGGTCAAAGTACAGAAGAGGTATTTATGGAATGTCATCAGCACACCAAGAAGCAGTTTGTCCTTGGGGTGGAGGATAAGTAGAAGTACAGAGGACTAGAAGGGCATAAAACTAGACTACTTTCATCTGACGTTTCTGTAAAGATGATAACTAGCCCACAATTTAGAGAATCTGTGGAGACAGTTAAAGAGATCCTATACTATCAACTGCCTGTGCTGTGCAGGTGAAATTGGAGTTCCTAGTTTTCACCACTGTCTCCTGCTTCATTAGGCATAAAGTTACATATAATCTGAAAAAAATAGAACTTTTAAATTAAACAGTGGAAATTGCCAGCCTAATCTTTTACAGATAATAAAATGAACATGTTCCTGGCAGCAAAGACAGGCCTCTTTTATCATAGTCGTTGTATCCCTCCCGTAGGTTTTTCACTAGCAATCTTACTACAGCAGGAAGTATGGACATCTAACTTGTCAGTTTGCAGTGAATAATCAGAGAATCACATGCAACCATGCTGTAATTGCATCAAAATGGACAAATTACTTATGAGGTAGGTACTGCTTACCCTGAGTGGGAGAACAGAAGGAGGTTTACAGAAGTTTATTTCTGTGTTGTCTGTGGCTGATGCAACTTCCATGGAGTAAAAAGAAATTACCTGAGGGAGAGCTTGGTGATAATCCTTTCTAGGAAAGAACCTTGCCATTGGCAATGACATGCAGACTGGGAGGATACCAGACCTTTTTCTCTGAGGATTATATGGAAAGCATCTGTTTTCAGATGCTTTCATTAGGTCATTCCATTAGGAACGGAAGTGCTGGAAATGTTTTGACTGGGAATTATGCACTGAAAAGCAAATGCAGTTGTATTTTATCTATAAAATGGCTTTGTAATTCAAACAGAGAAGTTCACATAAAAATGTGGGCTACTAAGCATCTGAAACAAGTTCTAAAGTGTGAAGATCAAACTATAAGTGAACTTGATAATTGCATCTTCAATTCTGATGTAAAATGGCATGTGATAAGCATTTTTAGTTGTTACTCCATTTAAATTATTTCATGTGGAATCATTCTTACATTAAGTTTGAATTTTACCTAGAATTGATCAGGCCTATTTTTGCTTGGGAGTAATGTTACTGTCTCATGATGCATGTATCTTAACAGATATATTTTCTATGTAATTTTATATGTGATAGTGAAGTCCTTCTGTTCTTTGAGAGCAACTTTCATAAATGCTGAAGCACACTATGCTGACTTGATGCATATGGATCTACTTATATACTGCCCCAGAGCTGGGGAAGTTATGATGACAGTGTCAGAACTGAAGCATTCTCTTGCAGCAGATAGATCTGGGAAGAGGAGGCAGAGACAGGTTGTTTAATAATGGCTATGGTGCATATTACCAAAGTTTGCAGATGGCAGAAACTGGTGACATTATTATTGAGGAAAAGGACAGGTTACAGATACAGAATATTCTAGATCTCTGCATCAAAAGGGTAAAGTCAAATAAGGCATATTTCTGTCATGTAGATAGAAATGATTATTGTTGGTACAGGCACATGAGAACAGTCTGGGGAAATGGTGATTGTCTGCAGGAGCTGGAAGTTGTGTATGGCTGTAGCTAAGAGACCTAATTCCTCCTTGGAGGTGTCTGGGGAGGTCAGGGTAGTGCTTGCATTTTCTTACGTAATGTTTCCCTCTCAAGTTATTCAGCTGAAATGCACACACTTAGTTTAAAATGTATTAAAGAAACTAAAACTAAGAGCAAGCATGATGTTGGTAAGCCTTATTCTCTCAGGTAACTAGGTTAATATTGACAGAGAAGACCTGTTTGCCTGAACCTTGGGAGCAGTGTTTTCTTGCTTGCAAAGGCAAAAAAAATGAAAAAAAAAAATTGAAAAGAAAAAAAGAAACTTTTGTGTGGTCTAAATTTGTTAAAAGCTTCAACGGGGGAGACTGGAGCAGCTTTCAGGATTTGGTGTTTCTTTTTGTTGGGTTTGGGTTTTTGTTTTTTTTTTTTTGGTCTTGGTTGGCCTTAGAAATCCTGGTTCCTGTTCAAACTGTTAAAAGTATGGAGTTGCTGAAGCAGGGAGCCTCAGTGGGATGGACGCTAGTTTAACTGCTCTGCAGCTGTCAAGAGCATGCAATCTGGTTTCTGCTCACCTACAGCTTTTTCTGAGGCAGTCTGCTGTGATCCTTACAGGAGCTGTAGAATATGATTAACTTATGTGGCTGCTGTGTGCCTCCCCCTTGGCAGCTGCCCAGCATTCTGGCAGTGGGCTGAGGGACAAGCAGGCAGAGGAACAATTTGGTCATTTTTTCCACTGAGCTAACTGTTGAGCACTTTATATTACACACTGGTGTTTAATAAATTAGCTCCCAGAACGTGAGTGTGAGGAAGTTATAATTTATATACAGCAACAGGGTATATGCCCCATCCCTGGAGGTGTTCAAGGCCAGGCTGGATGAGGCTTTGAGCAACCTGGGCTAGTGGAAGGTGTCCCTGCCCATGGCCCAGGGCTTGGAACGTGATGATCTTTAAGGTCCCTTTCAACCCAAACCAGTCTATGATTCTATGATTAAATATACACTGCGCAGATTGCAGGTACTAAAGGACATCCCCGATTATTTGAGTTTTAGGAAGAGTATACCTGTGATACATATTCTGGAACCACCATCAGATCATACTGTTCCCTGTCGCTTATTAGTTCACCTTTATTTACATGGTTTCAGAATCCACTCCTCTGCTTTCTTTGTGCCAGCTCCTGATTTTGGATTCAGGGGACAGCCTTGATTGAGTGAGTTTACATGAAGTCAGCTCCTAAGTCATCTTTCCCACACTCTGGAAGATGCTTTGGCATAGAGGAGTGGCTGGAGCCTAATGAGTCATTCCCAGCTGTTAAGTAAGATTTATGTTAATCAGTTAATTGCAAACATAATAGTGTCCTTTTTGTTTGCAATGAACTTAGTCTTCTACCTCCCTTTCATGAAAATAAGTGTCCTTCAGCTCATTTCCAGCTGTGTTCTTTAGTTGCAGGAGACCTTACCATAAGTAAGGAGAATGTTGGGAATAACTTGCCCTTTGCCTAAAGGCTTAAATTTTCTGTTAGGCCTGTCCCCTGGCAAATACAAGATCTGCTTTCCAGAATGTGACATTGTATTTTTTAAAGAAAATACAATACTAATTGCTAACTGCGCAAGCAAGAGGTCTTCAAGACAGTCTTGAAGACTGAATGAATTGCTTATAGTCCTCTTCACACAATAGTGTTCTCAATTTCAGTAAATTTGCGAAGAGTCTACAGACACTGTGTAGTCAAGAATCTTGAAACTATGGATTTAAGAGAAGTAAAAATACCCTAAAATCTGAAGCACCAACCAAAACATATGGAGAAGCCTGCATTATGCGTGTTTCCATTCAGCCTTTAGGAGTACAGCTGAGACTCTGGAAGATGACTTCTCTAAGACAAAACATTTTGCTTGAAATATATCACTTCTTGTTCTGTACTGAGACAGAAGTGCCAGAATATTCTAACTTTAAAGTGTATGGTGCTTAGGTAGGAGAAGGGCAAAGCCTCATCCTAAATAAACTGGCTCCTTCTAGGTGTGCATTACTCTGTGTAGGAAAAAGATTGTCCTTCTGAGGTGAAAGATATACAGTAGGTGTTAAAAAGAATGGCATTCAGTAGCTAGTAGTTCTCTAGCAATGAATCTGTTGTGTTCCTTTTGTTGTTTTGTGAATGCCAATGAACTACCTATGGATTGAAAAAAGAAGCATTGGACTGCTATGTTTAACTTGCAGGTAAAATTTTGACATGAGCATACATTGGGAGCCTAGAGCTACACTGGTTAATGGATATACTTTAACAACATGTGTTCTGTAAAAGTATTTCTTACCTACATCAGTCATTACGTGTCCCACCATCTTTGAGTGGTGAAACTTGTAGTTTATTAGTATTCTACATGTAGATTACTTGGGCATAAAAACCATGCTTTGATATTTTAGCTGTAGTTATTTTGAGCATCTTCAAGCGTGATTCTGTTTCCAGTGTTTACTCAGAGTGATGTCTAGTAGAACTGACCCTCTCAGAGAGTAAAAGAAGTATACAGCCCTCACTATTCTTAAGGTGTTGCCTAAACACATTTCAAAGCCAATTCTTTAGAGGAAAGCAAAGTCATAATTCATCTGCTGAACAGGAGTAACTTTTTTCTAATTTTAGCGGAAAAAGCATTCCATCATGTTGTTAGACCAGCCAAGCAAAGCTGTGATACATTATTCATCAAAATAATATATGGGCTTTTAGTAGGAAAAAGAGAGGCTGGTATTCCTACTCAAGGTGGTATCCTGATGGCTTAGCTATACCACAAAACAGGTATTTGTATTAGTGCCTGTAACAGTAGGGGGTGGAATTTGTTTGTTTTTTTCTGAGGTCTTATTTGAAAATCAGCGTAAACATTAGAATATTTTTAGAAAACGGATTTCTGCTTATTTTGCATAAGCCAGATGCATACAGAATGCTCTCCTATATTAAATAGGGCAAAGTCAATATATTCTAAGCACTTAACGTCATGCCAAGTGACACTTTTCTTCCCAATTCTGAGTTTGTTCACAACCACCTGTCTTCACAGTGAAATAGACATGATCCACCTGTTTGGAGAACCAGGCTTTAAAATGTATGATTACAAATAGAGATAGAAATGTTCACTTTTGGCTCTTTTGTGTTCAACTTTGGTGTAGGGGTTTGATACTCGTAAATATTGATCCCCTCCACGTAGCTCTTTTGACTTCACTGCACTATACAAAGGTTAGCGTTGTAAAGTATGATGTACAGCTGGGGTTGATGCTAAAGATGTCTCCGCTGGAAAATGATTATACAAAAATGTCTCTCAAATATAACATGAAAAACCTTGTTGTAATTAGGGTATTCCTGAGATGTCAGCCCCTACTCAATGGAACTGATTTGCCTCTAGAGCCTGCTGAAGATGACAGTGTTTCCATGTGAAGAACAGTGCTCAAGAGAAACGGGAGTGTGTGTGTGAGATTATAACCTGGAGTCTTAGATATTGACTTGAGCTCTGGGAGATGTTCAGATTCTTGCCTGAGCCAGGACATAATGTGTACTTCTTATCAGCAAAGAACAGGATGATTGCTTAGTCCCTTTTGACATCCAAGATGTTTGAGACCTCCCAAGGCCTTCCCTTATCAGGGCCTTTTTTCACTCAAGAGGGTGGTGAGGCACTGGCACAGGTTGCCTAGAGAAGTTGTGGATGCCCCATCTCTGGAGGCATTCAAGGCCAGGCTGGATGGGGCCCTGGGCAGCCTTCCCTAGTGGTTGGCAACCCTGCCCACAGCAGGGGGGTTGAAACCAGATGATCTTTAAGGTCCTTTTCAACCCAGGCTATTCTATGATTCTACGATGCCATAAAAGGTGGGAATGGGAGTAACTGGAATCCTCAAAACTGAATTTACAGCTGCAGAATAACGGCAGAAATGATAGAATAAGCGTATTCCAGAGGCAAATTGAAAACAAAAGTATTTGTACATTGTAAACTTCAGACTAGTTCAGTTGTAAAGGCAGTTTTATGGGATATGCTTGCAAGCGAATGCACAGAAGAGGAAGTACAGAAATTTCAAGAGGAGTCACACAGTATACTGCAACTGATGTTGCTGCTTTTCATGCTGCACTGTTCTTTGCTAAACTATTTAGATAACCTTTGCAGTTCACAGACTCCATGTATGATCACCAAATGTCTTACTTTTTGAAGACAGGTTTGGGATTTTCTAGCAAAATGCTCTTAACACAAATATTTTGCATTCTTGCTTCCATCTGTCTGTGGTCAGTAGTGGCATTATGTTCTCTTAATCCCCTATACTGCTTTCTGAAGATGTGGCATTTAAAAAATGACACAAGTATTAGATGCCTAAAATTATAGCTTTGTTTTGTGTTCCTGAGACATTTATTCAAAATAAATGAATATAGATATATCTTATTTGGCCTTTAAGAATAATAATTTTATCTGATACTTAAATTCTTCTTGGTTCAAAGCTCTCAAAATAAAATACAGAATACAAAATGTAATTGTTCATGTCACTATTTTCAGTCACACTATGCATCAGTTGGGTGATTGAAAAATCACCTATGGAGACCAGTTCTATCTCAGATGGGTAGACAGTGAGAAAATTTTCACATTTATTAAGAATTTCTGTGTGAAGGTTGCTTCTTTAAGAAAAGTCATTACAGTTTTAGAATGATGAAATAAACTGCAGTGTAGATGCAGTCATGACAGTTATAGGATATCCTTGCTTTGAAATGTGTTGCTTTAAAAGTGTAATTAGATCACTTTGATTTGTGTGTGTTCTGCCTGTGTCAGGTCACAGGCTTTGTACATTGGTGTGTTTTTTCTTCAGGAAGCAACCAAAGCAAGGAAAAAGAAATACTTCAGCCCTGAGTATCTGAAAGCATGTTTTAGTTACCGTCTCTTTTCTTCATGAAGGAACAGGATGGAGGAAAAGGAGATGGGAGGTTGAAGGAAAACGAAGTAGCACATTATGTAGTTTGCATTATAGTGTTGGAATGTTCTCAGTTTAATGCACTTACTGGCAGTAATTCAGAAAAGTTAGCTCTATAATTTAAACAGTTCTCTGGATCTCTCTGAAGCTTTTCCCCTTTCCTTATGGATATCAGTGCCACGTAACAGTGAGGACTTGTCAGCCCATGTCTTTCCTTGTACTATGCAAAAAGTATGCATATCAGCACTTGCAGTAGATAATGATACTTTTCTTCAAGTAGGTCTTTTTTGACACCTGGAGTAATCCGGTTACTATCATCTTTTCTTAAACATTGTTCAGGTGTGTGATGTATATAGTTGGCGTCACAAGTAGGTGTGCTCCTAAGAAGGTACATCTAAAAGTATCACACTATTCCATCTCTCCCCAGAGACAGATACAACCAGAGGTAGCAAATCATCTGTGCTTGCTAGTATTGTCACTTCTGCTGTCTAGGATATCTTCTGCTCTACTGCTGTTGTGTACATCATTCCAGTAGTTTAAAGGGGATTGTTTCTGTAAGTGGCTGTAGTGAAAGAAAAATTTTCCCTACTGTCTTGAGTATTATATTTGCCTAACACGTTTGAGATGGATGGGAAGAGAAAGTATATGGCAAGCTCCTACTCCTAGGTAAATTAGTAGTGGTATGTTTTGAACTTCTTTTGAAAACCCTTTAGTCAGAATGTTGACTTAGGGATACTTTTGTGTTATGTTTGTTTATACAAAACAAATCAGACATATTTAAAATTTATGTGAAGAAAGTCAAGGATGAGTTGTTATGTAGTTTTTTCAAGTTCTCTGTTCCTTTTGATTGCACACTAGAATTCCTTGATCAGTATATTTAACAAACTATCAGCCTTAAAGCTGAGTCACCAGTCTGTTCTGACCTCTTAGCTGTCCATGTCCAGGTGTCTCAGATATCATGTGTTGACTTAGCTAATGAGACCATGAAATATTTCTGGCTTTTGTTTTCATGTCATGATTTTCATCATTACTAGCCACTACGTAACCATGAACAGCTCAGAAATGATGAACTGCTGATGCATTTTCTCTCTGACTCAGGCAGCTTTTTGTTGTCAGGCTTGAGAATTTGTAGTTCTCCATCACCATCTGTTAACGCCTCTGTGGATTGGTAGTGAATGGTGTGTTTTTCTTTAACCTGTCACTTTCTTTTGCTTGAGATGGTGTACTCTATATTATGAGGAAAACTAGATAAAGAGTTAATCCTGCAGACTTTTCCACTATTATAGCTACATTGATTAGCTAGCATCCACTGAATTCAAAGCACAGTTTTGTGGGCCTGTGTATATTTGGGTAAGATCACTGACAGAAATAGCCTTAATAAATAGAATTCTTAGCAGTTACTTTTTGCTGTCAGTTTTAGTACCACATATGCAATCTTATTTTTCAGAAATTCTACTGATTTTCTGATTCATAAATCTAAGCTAAAGCTCTTCTGCATCTATCTGTTACCTGGCCTTGCTATGACAAAGTGCGGAACCTCATGTCTGTGGCATGTTTTTTTAAGTTAAGAGGAAATGAAGCCTATGCACTAAGCATTTGCCAAAGCATGCCTTTGAGTTATTTCTGTCCATCTCTTCTCAAATACGCATGTTCTGTGAAATGAGTGTTTTGTGCATGGAAATGGGTTTTTGGCAACTTATCTTCTGGCCAGCATCAAGTACACTTTCAAAAAGCTTTTAATCTTTCTTCCCCTTTTGTGCAGTATTCCTTAAGAGATTCCATTGTGAAGGAACACTGAATTTTCTTCTGTATTTTAGTCCTAATTTAGTGTCTTAATTAAGGTTTTTCAGTCAGTAGCCCTGTCGTTGTTTAGTCTTGTGTTACAGTGAATTAGAATGGAACTGAATGAGAGAATGTCAGCAGAATAGTGCTTTTGCGAAGTGTTACAGTTGCATCAGTTTGTTATATTGTTATGGCTACGGTTGCAATTGGGGGGAAGTCTAGGGGGGAATCTGGTATTCTTGTAGTGCTGTACAGTGTTGTTTTTCTGGAGTTTAAATGCCCTTAAACTCTGCGTGCTTTTAGTTGTTGAGAATCTACAGCATTTCTCAGTAAAACAGATGCTGTACAACAAAACCCACTTATAAAGCGGCATAGCTTGCTTCTGCAATCACGTTTCTCGTTTGGATAGCAGCTCAAGTTCTAGATGTGTATGTTATATTTTTAATGGGTCTGCTGGAGTGGCAGCCATGACATCAGTCCAAAACAGAATTACATAGTCACTGGGAAATGCACACTTTGAACCGGCCAGCAGTGAGAGAAAGAGTGTGTTAGACTGTCAGAGTTTATGCTGTGGAACAGATAAAAGGCCAAGTGTAGCAACCGCCAGTTAAATAATTCCTAAAATAAGCCAGTGGATTTTTTTCAACTAAAATGTCAGTTTTTCCATAACTTCTCTAATCTAGTTAGTTTCTGCTTTAGAAACACTACTCCAAAGCCGAGGCAGCAATACATAATCCACATTTTATCTCATTAATGGAGTTCTTATTTACATATGTATATAATATATATATATAAATTTAAAAAAAACTAATACTACTGCAGCATGGGACCCTGTTTATTGTCAGTCTCCCTAGGTCTTTGAGACAAGCACTCAAAAAAAGAGAAATTTTATTTCTTAAGCCTCTCTGAAGAGAGATGGGAAATCTGTGGCTTTCAGATAATGGGAGTGACAGTCCTAGAGCGGAAAATAAGTTCCAAGCATTGAAGACTTTGCCTCCTGCACGTCTGGCAGTGCTGAAGCAGGACAACTGGCCATGTCTCACCTTCTTTCTCAGCATGGAGTTACCTGTGGAGCTCTCAAAACTCTTCCAGGAAATTTTTGAATAATTTTTCTTCAGTCTTAAAATTTAAATTATTTTATGTGGAAATTATCACACTGCATCTTAGCTCTCTACCCTCTCTGTCCTACTATGATCTGTTCCCGTTGCTTCTCTTACAGAAAGGAGGTTGCCTTTGCTTCATAATTGGGTATAAAGGTGGATAAAGCATTTAACAAAACCTCATTGGATTTCAGTTTGGAGTTGAAATCTACTTATATCTGAATCAACTACGACTTGTTCACATTTTTGTCTGTGCTTACAAAGCTTAGTCCAAGCAGGATAAAAAAAGAATCCAACATTTTTCATCTCTACCAGCCTTTGGAACGTTCTGTGCTGTTTATTACAGCTCTTTCCATCCACAGTGTATTCAGTGGCAAAAGATGTGGTATTACAGCTAAAAACCTACTTCTGGTTTTGTAATCCCACTTGTGGTTCCAACAAAACTCATAATACAAATGTGAATCCAAACTTTGCCATGGGTTTGTAAAAGATCAGGCATGTGAAAACAAGGTTAACTTAATAATTGAACTATTCTTCCCTTAAAAACCAGCCTTCAAAGATCTCTTTCAAGTCAGACTTGAGAGCTATGTATTATAAAACATTGCCTGCTTTCCTGCAAAGTGTAGGATTATAGGGTCCATGACACATGTTGTGTTTTGCCCATGAGTGTGTTTTTGCTTTGTTAAAGAATGGGGCTTTAAGAAGTTTCACTGGCAGAAGGAGCCATATCAGCTGATGGTGAAATCCCTCAGTTTCATTATTAGGGAGTGTGGGTACCTCTGAACTTTATATCAGTGTTCCTAATTAGTATTTTCTGATAACTATTTCCCCTTCAATGTTTAACTCTTTCACATATTTAGACTGTCATATTCTGCTTGCTCCCTTGGTTTCTCTTACAAGAAACCGTAGAGATACTTTAATTTTTCCTCTGTTAACCTTCACTTAGTCAATTTAGTCTTGTTTTTTGCTCTGAAATTTTTTCAGTTTATTTTCTGTTACGCCAGAGCTGAACTGGTTGTGATGTTTTCCTCAGGAAAAGCACTGCACTGGTGCAATTATTTTATTTGATTTTTTCCTCTTGAAAGTTTGAGAAAAAAAGTTAGGATTGTCTCATAAGATTAGTATTTCCATGAAGTGTTCTTTTTTTTTTTTTTAATATATGCTGTATAGGCAGCCCATCACAGTCAACACATAACTATTCACTTGTTGAAAAATTGCAATCTGCAGGTTATCGCGTACATCACTGAACAGAACACGCTTTCATTTCTTAGCTTTTCTTTAAATGTCTTTTACCATAGAACTAGTGATACCTTTTTGAGCAAACATCTTAAATTTGGGCTTCAACTATGTACTGTAGTTTCTGGCTTTTGTTTTTTTCTTATCATCCAGTTGATTTTTTTCAAAAATAAGATTAAGTCTGCTCATATAACACAGGCTTTTAGAGCCTGATGGACCCTATACTGAAATTTCCAAACAACCAATGGTTTTTTGGGTGTTCATATACTGTAAGTTTAACCTTCATCAGCTTCATATACATACAAGCAAAACTTGGTTGGATACATACCACCAGTGTTCCAAGACGTTAAAATAAAACTAACTTTTGAACCTCTTTATTGGGCTGCTATAGAGTATTTTGCCTTTCTATTTTATTGCCCAGCTTCTTGGCTCTGTTGAGGGTTTATTTTCAAACTAGAGTTGATTTACCTTACTGCAAGTATCAATAATGTAGCGCTGAGGCACAGTTTTTCCCTGTTTCAAAGTTGCTTGGATAGATTTGAAGCACAGCAAGGCAAAATTTGGAAAAGCTTTGTTGTGAGGGAATGAAAAGTTGAGGGTTTTGTTTTTTCCTTTAATAGGGGTTATAAAACTACAGAAGGAGAATAAAACTGGATAAACACTAGTAGATATTCCAGAGATTATGTCCAACTAGTTTTGATGCCATAAAAAGAAATCCAGGCACCATCTAAAACTCTAAAACATCTAAAACTTTTTTTCAGTCAAAGAAAAATACTCTGAACTTCATTGGTATTTGTTGGAACTGCATTGACCAGGTATATTGTGTAGCAGCTGCCACTGCTTTCTAGATCAGTAAGAACTTTATTTACACATGGATTTCAAGCATTTATAAAAGTTCATATCTGGATCAATAGAAAGCATTTTCATGGACTTACATCTGTCCTCTTGTAAGTCTTTCTTTAGTATTGCCAGTGCTAGCCTGTGCTTAGATAGATGTTTCTTCCTGCATCATCTTCTGCACCCTCTAAGTTTGAGGACTTACTAAGCAGTTTTATTGTATGCTTGGTGTTAAGACAAGTATTTTACCCTTGCTTATGATGAATCTGCAGTTGAGCTCAGAGTCGCACTGATGCCTGGTGCTGGCACTTTGCAAAAGTGTATTGCAGGATCATTTCTTCACAAAAATAAATTTACCACCAGAATTACTGGATGACTGAATGCTAACCTACCTACAATAAATACTCTTCGAGAAAGAAAAATAACAAGGGGTTTCTAGTAGATCTCTCCATCTGGTTATGCTTACTGCTCTTTTTGACAGTGAAACAACAGATAGTGCCCTCTTGATAGAATTTTCCATGACAAAGCCTACTGGCAAAGCCTAGGTTTCTGCTATTGGGAGTTATTACCTGTTTCTAATAAGTAGGTAATTTCGGACATATAAAATATTCACATTTTTGAAATATTAATTCCACTAAGAAGCCATCTCTGGAGAAGATATGGAGCTTTGAAATGTAGAAGTTAAGTTTTGAGGAGTCTTGCCACAAGCTAGTCCAAGAAAGTCAGTTATTAATAGGATTTAGCTCGGTGGAAGGGCCAAGAAAAAATATGAAAAAGTATGAATCATATGAAGAAGTATTTTCTGAAATGTAAGTTGAGTTTCCTGGTGTGTGAAATCATTATTATGGACATGAGATAAATGCTGTAATAGCTGTGCCTTAGTACCAGACACCTGCGGATCTTTTTGGCATTAGTTTCTGGAGATGCTAATGTTAGATTTTACCCACAAATGCAGATGAATTATGAGGTCTTCTGTAGAGTAAAACTTTGCAACAGTACCCAGAAACAATGATTAATATGTTATGAAACTAATATAGGTATTGTTGTTTTCTCTACTCCCAACTAATTAACTGGAAATGGTGGAGAGGAGATGAAATTCTATAGTATGAAAAAAAACAAAAAGCCCCCTGGATTTCTTGAATTTTACAGTCATTTGTGAAATTTCCCACCAAGGATCTATCCATGAGAAAAAA
>VZTO01016785.1:1507-27194 GCA_013400615.1 Syrrhaptes paradoxus | reverse complement strand
ATTCTATGATTCTATGTTATTTTCCAGATAATTATTATTTACAGTGCTAGTGACCTACTGTCCTTTGTGGATCTGATTCAAACTGCAGTTTTATAGAACAGAGAAAAACTTCCTCATCCTGAGATATAAAAAAACCTAAATTCACTGCCAATCCTTGTAGAAATCTCTATCGTGTTGTACAAGCTAACCTGTACATGTCTGGAAGCTATGTTTCTTTGGCACCATGTTATACATGTGAATGATTTCTATTATTTTCTTCCTATGTGTATCTGAAAATAAAAGTACATACTATATAATATTATATAAATATATACAAGGTTTCTAGAGATTATATTCATTTCAGACATCAAATTCAAGCTAGGCAAAATGTCAAACTTTGTTTACTAATTTTATACTTATCTCTTCTTTTAATATCCTGTCTTGGTTCTCTAGTTATAACGTAGATGCACCTAAAGTTCGCTACAAACATTTGCCATTAGCTTCTTCTAAAAAAAATTAAATTTGAGGATAATCCTACCTCCAGAGCTTATTCTGTTCCTGGCCATTGACTGTGACAGTGAAAGGCTCATCTGAAAGCAGTGGAGCATCCCATCTAAAAGCATAAAACATATTACATTTCATGAAAAAGCTAATTCAGATTGTTTAATTCTGGTAATATTGCCTCTGTCACCTTCAAAATCAAAATGTTCTTTCCTGTTATTATAAAGAAAACAACCAAATTGCTTAAAAACCCATTTGAATACACAGCTGCCTTATGTTGCATACTAATTTGATTAAAAATGCTTGTGCCTCACCAGCATTTTTCACATGAAACACACTGGTGAATTTAACAAAGAAATGTAAATATATTTTAGCAATTTTTGATGACAAAGTACACGATAATGTCCACAATACCCCTGGACCGAACAAAGGTCTCAATGCAGTATTGGAAGACCTTAAACCGAATGTCTTGCTGTATTTGTTTGCTCAATGCTTTGGGCACTGTGCCAACCTCATTGCGAATAACTGCATTAGTCAAGTGTATCCAAATTATTACAACACAGCGTCCATCCCAGTTATTGCTGTTGAAGCATTTTCTGAATCTTCACATCACTAGAAACATTTAATTGAGGGGAGAGCTTTGCATAAATTCAGTTCAATTTTAATTTTAGACAAAAAATCTTAACATCTTTACAAGTTGCTTATGTAACTAGGTTTTCCTAGAAAGCATAATTAAGAAGTAATTGCACTACTTTTGTTTACCTATTATGAACAACTTGTCTGAAGTGGTGAGCTGCCATGGCAATAGAATGAAGAAAAAGGGAGCCAGAACAGGATTCATTGTATTTATTTTTCAGATGATAGAAATAAGTATTGTCAATAGTCGTCTCCCCTTCTTCTGTCTCCAATCTACCACCCTAACTCCTTAGTTCTTGACCTAGATGATGACATTGCAGTAAGTCTTAAATCATCAATCTGCCAATGTTGTTCCCAAGTCAAAGAATTTTGATGTTGAGTGATCAGAGACTACTTTTGTTTTATTTGGGCAAGAGTGAACATTTCTGGGAGTTCCTTAGATTTTTGTAAGACTTTGGGGGAAGGATTAAGGGTGGAGCTTTTTTATCACGAAGAATAGCTAACTGAATTTCGATTTGCATCAGATCGTATTATGGTGATGCCATTGATACATGCATTTTTGAAAACAATTGTTCATTCAACAAGAGCTCCATCTGCTTGAATAGTTTCCCTGGGCAATCTGAAATTCTCTATGTATGCTTGTTTAATGCTTTAAGTATAGTCTCCCTGCCTCCCCACCAGCTTAGTACTATCAGGTTTTGTATACAGTCAGAAATGCCAGAGTAGCTGAGGCAGCCATACCCTTTTAATTCCTCAGAAGCATTTATGGTGCACGTACTCCCCAATGCCAGTATGTACAGTTTACTCAAATGTACTGGGAAGGCAGGCAGCAGTGATAGCCTTTGTATCAGAGAGCAGAGCTGAGAGACACACAGGTAGGATGCTAATAACCAGCTTTCTTTCATGTTAACCTTTTGACATTTGTTGAGAGGTTTGACATTACTTTCTACCATTTGGAAGATGCTGTACCCACCAGATATTTCAAACTGTGTTTTTCCTTTGATGGGGAAGGAACAAAGGCTTAGGATAATTGATTTCTCCCTGTTACCACATGAAGCATCCTGTAAAAGGGATTATCTCTGGTTTCCTTAGTCAATATTTTGTGAACATATTTTCTTTCCAGAAAGGAGGTCTTGTGAAGAACAACAGAGACCACAGAGATAAGCCTGTATCTCCTTGTAAAATGATTTCATCTGCTACGCTTCTGACATATCTGTGCAGGAACACATAGGAGCATGAAGGAGAGTTAATTAAAGATACTAAATCAATGTACATAAGATTAAATATGTTCCCCCCTTCCTACCTCATCCATTTTCTTCTATTTAGATGCAAGGTGATCAAAGTATAGCAAACAAGCCTTTAAGAGACTCTCTATGGTACCTGGAAGATCTTTAGCTACTCTGAACCTCTGTGTGAAATCCACATTCCTGCAGCCATAATTTCCTTCACGAATTAAATGAAGAGACAGTTATGGTTCAGAATGATGACTAGAATGCTGTAATTTTCTAAAGTGTTGCCCATGATCATTAAAAGTGCCGTCAGCCACTGAATAGTGACTGACAATCAGTTCAGTGAAGTCCAGCTGCTGCTTTAAGTCTGATATTGGAACATGCGATCTGGGACACTGGGGCAGCTACACTGCAAGGGTATTTTATTAAATTAACAGTAGTGAATGGTGCATAAAATTTTCACTAAGATAAATTTATTCTAGTATTATTTTATTCTCACATTATTCTGTATGGGGTGCTACCCCAACAGAGTTTCCAATTCAGTAGTATGCTTGAAGCCAGGGGTTTTGTCAGCAGTGTGTCAAAGGATGTCTGGCTCTCATTCATATATGATTTATTCTTATTACATGAGATATTTCTATTTTTCTGCGCTAACAGTTGTATATTTTCTAATGAAGGTTTAAATCAACTGGGAACTAGGGTATAAATAGAGTTTCAGTATTTTGTGCCAAATACGGATTGTTTGTCTTTCTGTTAGTTGTGGATTGTTAGTGTATTATTGCTGAAGGAAAATTCTTTAGGGTTTTTTTTTTCATGTATTTATTTATAATTTAATAGAAATTATAGAAACTTTTCAAGTGTTCAAAATTAATTATATAATTTTGCAAAAATATCTGAGATTACTGAGAGAAACATATAAGCCTACCTAGGTCAGCTTTGTGCTTTGCTGAGCTTGTGATGGTAACTCTGACAGTATCTAGGTGTTCAGTATTTACTGTCTGGATCTAGATAAGAGCTGAATGACTACATAGATGCAAGATTCCATGATTTTCCTCTCCAGATAATACTCCCTTCAAAATTTTGAAATTTCTCAAAAATGTATTTGTTTTACTTGTACCTGTTATATCTGCTGTGTTCATTGTGTCTGACTGCAAAGCTGTATGTGTCTTGCGAAGTGTTTAGTAGGTGCTAACCGCTTGCAGAACTGAGAATTTTTCAAGATTCATATCAACACTTCAGTCCTTTTTCCATGTGTCTGGGAGAGCCCTTGGTGAATTGGCTCTTTCCCAGCCTTCTGGGGAAAGGCAGTCCATCGTGACGGGTTTATGTAATGATGGAGACCTAGATGTGTGTCCTCCTCGCTACACACATTGCAGCACTTCGGGATTATGTTCCCGTAGTCATGCAAACTCTCGTGGTGGTGTGTAAATTGGTGAGTAGAGTCAGGCCTGGCTATGTTCCAGACTTGTCATGGTGGAGGCTGCTTTCTGCACAGACTACTGGTCATTAAAGCATNACAAAAACCAAACAAACAAAATTAACATCTCTGTTACAGAACTCCCATCAAATACAGATCTTTGTTACCCTTTCATCTATATATTATTCTCCTCAACATGCCTGCCATGGTATGTATAAACATGTCAGTGATATTGTTTAAGAGGGCTGTCTCCTGAAGCCATGCCACCATTATGGGAGGAGTCTGAGAATGACCTCAGAAAGCCAA
The DNA here is from genome assembly GCA_013400615.1 of Syrrhaptes paradoxus. Lineage (NCBI taxonomy): Eukaryota > Metazoa > Chordata > Aves > Pterocliformes > Pteroclidae > Syrrhaptes > Syrrhaptes paradoxus. The sequence goes on along the minus strand of VZTO01016785.1, from coordinate 23,126 downwards.
TTACATTTCTGAGAAGTATTCTGAATTAAATAAATATTTAAACAAGCTGAGTGTAGCTGGTTAAGAAATCTTTTTCCTTGAAATATTGCAGGTTTTCAGAAATTAATTCTTCATTTAGAAGCTTTAGCAGGACCTTATGGCCTCAGTTAGTATTTCTACTCATCCTGGGTTGCTTAAGCTCAGTTTGGACCAAGGACTTCAGCATCCATCTCAACTAGTCTAGATGGATTTTCTAAATGTGTATGGTTAGATTTTTCTCATTCTCTTCTGCTGAAGCTATACTGGTGACTCTGTAGTGCATGAAAATATCCATGCCTGCTCTGAGTTAATGCAGAACAGAGAACCTGAGCTTTGATCTTCAACCTTCAGATGAGTGCCATAGCCACCTGGTGGTTGACTCTCATGGCATAAGTGGACTCCTCTGTTAATCTCACTCGTTAGCTTTTCACATATGAAAAACAGAGAGATGTCAGTGCCACACTCCTATGAAACAGGAGAATGTTTGAAATTGGGAAAAAGCTTGTGGCACAGGAGGATTCTCTCCTGCACGTCTCTAATGCTAAGCTTTACCTAAGATCAAAGGCCACCCTTCTTTAAATGTAAATATTATCATATTTTCTTCTGTCTATATACCTTTATGTTTATCAGAAACTAACATTTAAAAAGCTTCTCAGTAGCTCTGGAAGTTTAAACACTGAAGAGTATTCATCAGTGCAACTAGCTGGAGTGATAAATATAATTTAAAGGAATATATTCGAATGAAGACTATCATACAGTATTGCTGTCAATTCTTGTATAATGAAAGAGATTAAATGAATCCTTGCTAATGCATTATTGCTATGTGAAGAACAAGAAGAAACAAATCACACACATTTTCTCACTTAATTATTGTGCTAGACACTCATTGTCATGTCATTGACCTGTTTGGTCATGCCCAAGTTAATCATGCCTGAACCTTTTCCCAGTGGGAAATGAGCTTCTTCACTTCCTGTCTTGCAGGAATATCAACTAAAACTCAGTCACATATGCCCATAGTCTGATCACTGCAGCCCACCGTAGCCGTCATCTCCAGCAGTGAAACTGCGGTCTGTGGCATGCCCGTGAGAGTCAGTGTCAGAAACCCATCACTTCCTCTGTGCTTTCGTCCAACTCCATTCAATCACTTACTACATTAAATTATACCAACCTCTGTTTGTAAAAGTGCTCCCCTCCCTTTTTCCCCCCCTTTTTTTTTGTTGTTTGCAGGGAACTGTTTTGTCACACTGAAATAGAGTTTATGTGCAGTGACAGCCTAATAAGCCAGCAACTTTAGTCGCTTATTAAAGTCAAGCATGTGTCTTTGTTTCATGTTGTTAATGATGTGGAACCGTTGAGGCCCGAGTATATTTCGTCTGGACGGTGTGGGAGCGAATGCTGAGAGCTCATTACTTGGCTCCCCATTGGAATCCTGCAGGCTTCTGCTCATTGAGGAGACTGTGGGGGCTTTGACAGAATTATTATACTGAATATTTTTAGACTCATTAACTATATCACCAAAGCAAAACATCTCTTCCTTAGATGCAAATGGCTGCAGCTACTGTGGCTTTGCTTTAGTTATTGCAGAAAAAAGGATGAAGCTTGAAAACAACTTAGGGAAAGGATTTTCATGCCCGAATGTTTGAATTTGTAACTTATATCGGGAATATGTAAGTCTTTTTTACCACATTTAAGCCACTCATGTCTAAGTGCCATTTAAAAACGCATATATTCAGTTTCATGTGGTAAGGGGTGCTCAATCTTTTAAATTTAGGAAGTGCTATTGAAGTACACAGCAAAATAGGAGCTTTTGGAATTCCACTTTCTATTCCAGCGTAAAAAGATTTAAATGTAAAAAGCTCATGTTAAAGTAATTATAGATGCTTGAGTTAAGCCTTCAAAGGTAAAGAAATTCAGACTTAAGGCTAAAAATTCTGACTTTCCTTTAACCTAAGTACTGGAACATATGTACTGTGCAGTATGAAATCACACACTTCTCCAAGCCCTACAGTTCCTAACCACAACAGAGTGATTTAAAGATGAAGAGTGAGACAAAATTTTTAGCCTGAGTCTGAATTTCCTTGCTATGGTGGGTTTAAGTTTGTTCTTAATGTTACTTTATTGTAGCTTTTTGTGGTTTAATTGAGACTTAAGATGTACTTGAAGAAAAATATTAATACCTTAAAATTAATTCTTCAGAGCAAAGGACAGGAAATTGCATTTATGGCTCCATTTGTTGGAGAAGTGAAGTTGGCTGTGAACTGTACATTATTTCACCTTCTATAAAATTGTATTTTAATTTCTTGATGAAGTATTTCTCTATATGTTGTGTACAAGCTTATGTTCTATAAATTACGAGCTTGAGTAATTGTTTAAGTATATGCATATTTTAAAAAGCTAGAGATAAGTGATTTTTCTTATAATGTGTGCAAGTTTTCACTAGGCTTTTATTCTCGAAAATTATTGTAGGTGAAAAAACAACTATTTTGATTCCTAGGAAGAAAGACATTGCTTTTATTTGTGGTTCATTTCCTGCTGTAGTATTCTCTGACAATGGTGACACCGTCTTTATACATCAAGAAGTTCTTCTTTCCATGACTGCCAGGGACTCTGGAGGGAATACTTCATATCTGAAACATGTTTCCCTTTGGGATTTCACCATCAGAATAACAGTTCTGATCAGCAGCCCATTAGAAAATGTTTTTGTGGGTTTTTTTTTCCTGAAGCTATGAAAAGGAATAGTTAAAAATCTGACAGATAAGAAAGTTACACTGAATTGAAGTTAAATATTGTGCACGTAGGAACTTCACGTTGTTCCACAAGCACTAATTTCTTAATAGGTGTAAGAGGAGTTATCCAGCTGAGCTCTTTGAGTAGTTGAAACCTCAGGGTGGACAGGCAGCATGGGCGCAGTTTTTGTTTTGAGATCTTGCAGTTCTTTTCTTACTGGTTTGTGGCACAATACTATTTAATTTAGATGTTGGGCAAAGCTTTCAAACTCCAGTGCCTCACGGCAGATACCTAAACCTTTATATTTAAGCACCTAGACAATAGCAACCCAACTTTACTGGGAAAACTCAGTCTTTCTGTAAGACAGGATTATAAATATGGGTCTCAGGAAGCCAACTCTAAACCCAGTAGCCATAGTTGCTCATTAAGTAGTATACTCTTCCTTTAAGGTGCAGATGACTTTTCAAATTAGAAAATTCTCACCTGCAAACCCATTCACAGTTGTGATCTCGGATGTTTTGCAGTAAAAATAGCCTGAAGCCAACACACCTGTCTAGATACATAGATGATCCACGGGAAATAAGACAGACTTGAGCTGTAGGCATGCAAATACGATTGTTTCGTTTCCCACATACAGTATTAAAATCAGATTAGTAGATGTAATGGTACTATAAACAGATGCTCACTATCCGTTATTGTATTTACAATGTTATATTTATCCAAAATTAAAACCACTGTACAACCCCACCATCTTTTTACTTATTTTATCTATTTTAACACCTGTGAAGCCATCTCCTTTCAGTTTTGGGGAGAAAAGGGATTAGATTTTTTGTTGTGTTTTACCTAAAGAGATATATCCTGCAGTGAAAAACCACTGGTAACAAACATGCATACTCTACTGGGGAATCTGAATTAGGACTCTTTAAGTCTTATTAAGATGCATTCTTGAACTATGCAATAAAAATTTATCAGATTATATGATAAAATAAACTACTTTTCTACATTTAGTGGTTGTATTTCAGTCATCTCTGGATTATAAATCTTGCTATGTCCAACAACATGCAGCTTTTTAGTTCTTAACCTTTGAGTTATTGCATAGCTGCCAAAACCTGGCTTTCCTAGACTACTGACCAAGTTCAAAGCTTTCTACTATATGGGTTTTCAGCATATATTTAAAATTTCTGCATGACTTTGCTGTCTATAGCACAAGCTGACTTTGTGGACAAATGTTTTCTTCTGTTGTCTAGCCTCCATTCAAGGTAAGAGCTTTGTATTTATACTGAAGTGGCTGACTTGGATGAGGTAGGCTAAGGATAAGCAAATGGTGATTTGGAAAAAAGAGTAGTCCAAGGAGATACTGGAGGTTTCCAGTAAGTCTGAGTCAGTCTGTGGGGAAATAGAAGAACCTCTGTCTATTAAGGCCACTCTGCTTTAAAGACTGAGAAGGAATGGAAGTTTCCTAAATCTGAGCTGTCATTTGCTCTCAACGTCTACGAAAATCTTTGGGGTAGTGTTTCATCCTCTTTTATCTCTGTCTCGCGTGGAATATTGTTATACTCTGCAGAAATGGTGTCTCCTGGAAATACTTGCTTCCACTGCACATGTTGATCTTTTCACAACGTGAACCCACCCACTGCTTTGAAAAAGACGGGAAAAAGTCTATGAACCATATAAAAAAAGACTGTGTCATAAAACCTAGGGTCTTAAATTGACATTGCAAAAGCAACTGTAAGTCTAGCATTTCCCAACTTGTGAACTTTTTTTTTTGTCGTTTTAAGGTAATTGTGTGTGATTATAAAGGCATTAACTAGATTCCTTTTTGCATCTTTCATTTATCTGCTAATCAGGAACATAATACTGAATCTATTTGCGTAATTGTGACTGTTAAGAATCTTGGAAATCAAGATAGGTGGAACCTGCCAACTAACTCATGGTTACCAAAGTCACTGACTCAGGTCATTGATGGTTTAAGTACCTTCTCATTAAAATAGTTTAACCAAAGATGTGTTTTCTGTCATTTATTACTGCTGTCAGCTCTTATCTAGGAAGACTGCTATTTGAAAGGGTTTAGACAGACTGCATTTCAAAGAAGGATTAACAAGCCCAAAGTTCTTGACAAACATAGTGAGAATCAATCTGAAGCTTACATGCTAGTAATAACTTCCTTGTTTTCACACACGCTTGAATTTTCATTGGTTTTGGAGAATTTTTCATGAGTTAGGAGAAGAGGACTGTACAGTCATAATCCTTTCTAAGAAGAAAAGTGAACATAGACACCAATTTTAAGGTAGAGTCCATTACAAACATACATCTTTGGAAGCAGTGATCAACAATTTTTGTTGGATCTTTTTATTTTAATGCTTTCTATTTAACATATTTGCCTTGTAAGTATAATACCTGTATAATAAGGGCTGTAACTGGTTTACATAAAACCTTTTTTGAACACATCATATTTAATATGTGCATAGCTTTTTGTTTGAGAAACACACCTAACTGACAATAACAAGTAAGTGAAAATCTGTTGGTAACATTAATGAAACAAAAAAAAATTTGACAATTTATTTAACATCTTGAGTTCAATTAATTTATCGTTATTAGAAAGTAAGTTTTCAGCACACCCCTGCTCGGAATTGGAGAGATTTCCCTTAGCAGGCTGGGGTCTGTGCCTCCAGCGCAGTTCCTCCAGACACACTGCCTGAGGTCTAGGTAGCCTGTCTGCATCTGCGTGGTTCCCCGTAACAGAGACTGTGGTCCCAGTTCTGCAGAGGGGACTCTGATGACCTACACCAGGGCCAGACACTTAACACCTGGAGGTCCTGAGGTGTCCCCTGAAATCTGGGGCACAGGACCTGAGGCCTTGTGCCATTGGGGACAAGAATGTCAATGTTTGAAAAGTCTGCAATTTCCGGGCAGTCAGCCTTGTCAGTGTTAATGGGCTCCCTGTCGTGGTGCTAAGGGATGAGGCATGGGTCTATCTGGGCTAGAGCCTGGCCTCCTAGGACTTGCAGTTTCATTGCTGCAACGTAAAAATGACAAATCCTAGAGGCCATTGCAGCTGCTGAGCAAATTTGACTTTAATTGTTGTTAATTTCACTAGCATTGTTGCTTTTGGGATTTTACTTTTCTCATAAATCGAAGATATGTTTGTCGTCTTTGGCTGTCTTCACTGTTCACCATTTGGGTCTTCCCAAAGGAGCAGGGTGTGAAACACAAGACAGCTGTGATGTTTCAAGGTTTGGCTGGGCTCTGGAACAAGGGCACACCCAGCTCTGGTTTGCATGTGCACATCCTGGCTATTTCCCCATTCAGCAACAGAACAAGACCCACATGCATCCAGGAAACCACTGCATGCGGACAGGGAGAAAAATATATTGTGCTTATAGAATCACAGAATCACAGAATGGTTTGGGTTGGAAGGGACCTTAGAGATCATCGAGTTCCAACTCCCCTTCCATGGGCAGGGACAGTTATTTAGTTTTTGCATTGAATTTTTAAGTGGCAAGCAGAATATGATCCCATGATTGAAGTTTTTGTCAGACACTGTACCAGAGACCTTAATTTACTCCTACATAAAGTGCTGATTTATAATTATGACATATAATAAATATATACAATAACATTACAATCTAATAGATAGCTGCCAACCTCTGGATGCTGTTGAGGAGGAAAAGCAAGGGAAATATGATATGCACACAGATTCATCTTGAGTAAAATTTCAGAAGTGAAAGCATAGAGTATTGTTAAAGAACATTTTGAGCAACGAAATGAATAAATAAGGCAAAATATTAAAATCCAGGAGTGCACAAATGAGTATCTCCTCGGCTAGAAAAGCAGCACTGTTAAAAACCACACTGTTGCTGTTGACTCAGTGCAGGTTAACAGCACAGTATATCATTATTAGCCATCTTGTGTGCCCTACCACACAAAGTTCTTTGTGGACCACATCCATTTGAATCTGTCCTGTGGCAGTTTTGATGAAGAAAACCATTTTCAGTTCGTTTGCCTACACAGTTTTGCTTTATTCCACTGATACTTAGAATATTCTGCCCTATTCAAAGTCCACGCACATACTGGAAGAGGTACAGGCTACACTTTGAAATTCAAACTGTAAATGCAGTAGCAGACTGTCTTCTTACTGAGTGACCTCTCTAAGTTTGAAGCAGGGAAGATGTGGAGTATAAAAGAGCAGATAGAACAACAGTTAAGAAAACTTTTGTTTGATTTTTTTGTTTACTCATACACTTTAAAGATTTACTACAAATAATTTATTTGGGAGTTTTTCCCAACAGTATTCCTTTCTTGTTTTTGTTTCTTTGTGAAATGTTGAGGTGGGAATATCACAGATTGAATTACAGCTGCACTGTCAAAGTGGAGAATTCTCATTCCTGCCTTCTCAGATACATTCTGTCTTACTTCTTGTTCTTCATTTTTTTCTTCATTTTTTTTCTTCTTTCTTCTTCTTTTCCTTCATCCTTCTTCTTCTGAGAACTGGAAGAAGGAAGCACAGTGCTTTTGGAATATCATTTAAACTTCTCATTTGTATTAGGTCCTAACCTCCATCACATTATCTGAGTCTACGTGACACCTGTGGTATTTCTTATAATTTGAGACTTTTGTATGAATGACTTGCAGAATTTACTGGGTGTTCTGTTGTACAATGGCCTCCAGCTCCTCTTGCTTGTTGCTCACACTGCGTGCATTAGTGTAGATGCACTTGAGCTGAACTGTCTAATCCACTCCTACCCTCACCGTGCCACCCCTAGGTTTGTCTGTAATGGGCCTGGTAATTCCCCTTCCCCCTTTGAACCTAGTTTAAAGCCCTTTTGATGAGCCCTGCCAGCTTACAAGTGAGAATCCTCACCCCCCTGTGAGACAGGTGAACTCCATCTGTCTCTAGCAGGCTTGGTGCCACATAAGCCTCCCCATGATCAAAAAAACCAAAATTGCACCTCTGGCACCTTTTGTTTAGTTCCCTCAGCACAATACACTGCTATCCCAAGAGGCCTTGCCATACCCATTGGTATCCAATGCCTACTCTCTCTTTTATCTTCATATGCTGAAACACAACTTTGACATTATTTCAGTCATTCAGCCATTAACCCTTTCTCCCCCTAAAATACTATCTGTGCCTTAGGACAATGAGGCTGTCACACAAGACAGAAGTGGTAGTGGACTACAGAGTGCGGACAAAGCCAGCCTGTGCAGCTTAGCCTTACTGCCACAGAATGGTTCCTAGCTCTGTTTATTTAACAGTATGAACATAGCTCCAGGGGTTGAGAAACAACGTGCGTCTCTAAGATGCAGTCAGCCATCAGCACAGAGGTAACATCTGGCAAGAAGTTCTGCACAACTGAATTGGACAGCTGTTCTTCTGGTTGATTCATTGCCTTCTAGGAAGTGCTTTTACCTCTCTGTGCTCAAGCTGGCCCTGCAGAATATCCAGCCTCTAGGCTGCTTTTGCTGACCAGCTGGTGTATTGTGCCGACCCGTGTGGGAAATCCCTATGCAAAGCTTGGCTTTGCTCAACTGAAGGCCATGTCATTCCTTAAATGGTTAACTGGAAGTCAAGTTTCTAAAGGGGTGCTGGTGGGATTCAGCCAAGCACATAGGAGCATGTGCAACTGCAGAGGTGTCTGTTGTATGACCTGGGCTATAGCGATGCCTGGTCACGCTGCACAAAGTCTAAGAGTGCGCTGGTGACCAACAGCTCTGGTGAGATCGCTGCCAGGTGCCAAAGGCCTAGAAACACAGAGGAAATGACAGTGCTGTCTGGTCACAACAGACTGGTTTCTGGCCAGAGAGCAAGATGGGCTTAATTTATGATCCTTGAATGCTCATGAAATTATAGAGGATTATTGATAAATGTATATATCATCTAGAAAAAAATAAAATGCTTTCTTTTTAGTTTCATTTTACTGTTGTGCAGTAATGACAAGATACTTTATATGAATCAGAAGCAACAGCTTAATATAAATGTTTATCATCATAATGTTTGATGTTCCTTAGTCAGGACAGACAAGGTGCTGTCTCTGTGTTCTGCTAGATCTACAACTGAAGAACATTTTGGTAATTAATGTTAGCATATTTCAAAGGTGTCGAAGAAGGCATGAATTCACCCTTCACAAAGATGAAGCTTATCTTAGATCTCACTGTTAAATTGTTTGGGAAAGTAGTGTAACATATTCATATTAACGTTAGTTTATTAGTTTTATTTTTAAGATTACAAGCTCATGAAAAAAATTATTAACAACTCTAAACACCAAAGAGCATTAGTTTACTTTTTGAAAAATGTGTTAACAATAATGCTCCAGAAATCCTTTAGGAGGGGACAGAGGATGAGATATCGTATTTTATTGTGCAATTTTTTCTCTTCAGAGTAAGCAGTAGAATCTGTAAGAGGAATGATTAGTGATTATGGCTGCTTTAACAGGAGAAATTAATGGCAAGGTCAGGAATTTCTTTGGAGCAATCTTGTTTACTTGCAGGGTTTTGACACTTCAGCTTGTGCTGCCTGACATGTTCGTATAATGGTCTTGTGAAAATACCAAATAAAAGTCAGGGAAAGTTGTAGGCTTCTGTAGATGAGAGCTTTGAAGGCAAAAAAAAAAATTATAAAATATAAACTTTTGGTTTGGAGTAAGTGAATTATCTGCACCTTTTCAAGATGTTCCCATTCATTGCTTCAGGCTCCTGGGGATGAAATAGCAGTATTTGATTATTGGTGTTTCTAAATGATATAGAAAGAGCCATCTGGAAAAGTACAGATATATTTCCCTTGTATAGCAGTAGAAATTGGCAAGTATAAAAAATGTTTGAGGAAAGAATAACATCACATGTATTCTATATCTACTGAGTATCGAACTCTAGGCTGCATTTTCAGGACCCTAATGTAGAAAGCACACTTTTCAGACTGCTGTTAAAAATGCCTACAGTAAGTAACCACAGTAAGCAGAGATACCCTGGTCTTACTCTATTGTCTCCTTATTTTTTATTGACAGCAGTTATAATATCAGTCTTTAGTTTTTTTCTTCCTCCATTAACCAATGTTTGTGTCTGCATTCACTGATTTTTTTTAGTAGAAGATTGTACTCTGATTTTGCAGGCTTTTCTTCATTTGTTTTTCAGTTTTCCTTTTTTAAAATTTAACGTTGCTAATCTGCTTACCAAAGCATTCACAACTGGAATAAGGTCAAAAAACAAGTGCATCTTTTCATGTATACTTGCACATCAACTGAGATTTGTTTTTTTCATGAGGCTTTTACTCATTTTTAAAGTATATCCAGTCTGTTGACAAAAGAGCTTTATTTAAATGAGCTATGTAATCTTTACCAGCAGTCTGTGGAGCAGATTTGACAATAAAGAAATATCTCATTACCTAGGAGATTTGTATATTGTACAGGTGTAACTTGGTAGTTGAATAGTACAAAAAGATAAATATTAACTGGATTTTGCTAATAAATCTTCCTTTCTTGCAGTGCCAAAATCTGTAGAGTTGTTGTAATTGCCGTTGTTTGAGTTGTAACAATGAATGGAACTGATAAGGCTTATGTCATTTACATAGAATTTAGCATTCACAGCGCACTGTTGAATTAATATGACACACACATTGGATCCTCTGATATAAGATTAACATCATTTGGAAACAGAGAAAGTGTAGATTTAGAAGTGACATGTTAGTCTCTGTACAACATGTAGCAGTAATTTGCTCAGGTCTGAAAATCATAGTAGGTTACTACTGATAGCAGTGCCTAGTAGTTAATACTTCTGTTAGTTTCATTTTGGTTTGCTATATTTTGTAATAAACTGAGGTCTCAAGAGGGACTACTGCAGAATTACAAAACAATGTTGTGTTGAATCCAGAAGGTCAGGTACCAGTTATATCAGTGTCAGCCAAGAGTGGTGTTGAAAGAGTTATATTCACTGAATGTAAAGCAGAGTTGTGTTTTAATACAAGAATTGAATGAAGTAATCTTAGTTTCCTGTACTGTCAACACCATAGAATAACTATGGTTTTAGCCACCTAACATAGCCATCAAATGCCTAAAGCCTTTTGCATATCTAGCCCTGGGTACAGTAATGTCAGAAATACACCCTTCTTCATGGCACACTATGATTTCCAGTCTCCCCACTGTCTTCAGTTGAATCTGAGTCATTGCTAGTCAGTTCTAGAAATTAAAGATTTAAATTGGAGAAAAAAGAGAAAGCACAAAATTCCCAGTTGATGTTACAGGGTACTTGGTCTTCCATCATTCTCTGCCTTCTTCACAGTGTGAACCTGATTCATGCTCAGTACATGATTACAAGTGCATGTAAGCTTTCCAAGAGTTTTTGAAAACCGATGATGTATTATTTTATGATGGTCCCTACTATGACTATCTGTAGCTCATTCATGTTTTCCTGACCTGAATCCAGCCTATTACTAAGATTTCTGTCCAAGTTCATGTTACATCCTGTATGATATTACATTGCAGATGATTTCTCTTGCAGGAGGAAGGGGAGAGATTTTTTTTTTTCTGTATAATTCTGTGAGTTTCATCTAAATGGTGGGATCTAGTGCTCCATTTCTCTGTGATATGATCATCGCTGTCTACCTTGACATTTTTTAGTTTCTGGATTGCTGTGTGTATTGCTGACACCTCAATTGGTTATTGTTAATGTTCAATGGTTTAAGTTCATAATATTTCATCAAAATACGGTATTGGTGGTTGTCTGAGTCTAGTGAGACTTCTTGGAAATGCTCTGCCCATCTGTTTCTCTCATCTGCCTCAGCTACATATGTTTTTCCTTTCTTGCTGCTGCTTAGTCCATTTCTTCTTCATTTGAATATCCACAAATGGTTTTAATCACTGGGTAAGTAACTACCTGCTGTTGCTGCAACACCGTGTTCAGCAGCTAGTTCTTTTAAATGTCTCAGTTTGTATTTCTTTGGATTGTTTTCAGTCTGGAATCACCCTTTCTTCAGAGTAGCTGTGTCTCTAAGTGTCTGTAATCAGAGAAGTTTCCATCCCTTGAGACATGTGGCTGAATTTGCTTCCTACTTTTCAGGCTGTTCCTGAAGGAAGCTTTAGGAAAGTAAAAGGAAATTTCAGTTGGTACTTGAAGGAAAAATCACAAAATCAGTTTTTTTCTGGTAAAATATTATTGCACTGACAATTAATATTCCCTTTTTATGGTCTAAGTTTATATCTCCTTGTTTGCTGTTACTGTATCCTAGCGTAGCTATGTAAAGCCTAGATGAGAGTGTGCCTGTTAGAATTACACCAGTTTTGATTAACAGTAGGATTTCTTAATCACAAGCCGACATCCTTAACACAGACTTCACAGTTTGATCCAAATATACTTTCCAGTTTTCACAAAGACTTTTTTTTTCTCTCCAAGTTTGCTGATATTGCTGAGTTTGCCGGATATTTATACTGATACACAGAGAGGCACACTGTGGTCAGTGGTAAATCTCATCCTGGGCCAAAATAACAGACATTATAGAGAAAATCAAGTTTCAGTGCTGTATTCCTGATCTGAGGTATGACAAATCACTTTGTGAAGATGGTTTATGTACTGGGTGGGGTTATACAGAGAGCAGCATTCTTACCTGCTCAGCAAGGCTGGTCCATAAACAATTTGGTCAACTCTGAGACCAGTGAGAGACTCAAGAATGCTTACAGTGGACAATATTTTTTTAAAATTTTGGTTGATAAAAATGGAAAAATTTACTAGTGACTATCTGCCGTCAGTAGTTTTCCAAAGACTTACAGTTCTCGCCAGATTATTTTTGTGAAAAGGTCCTATCACATACAGAAATGCTGTCCCTTTTGGAATGTGTCGCCTTTGCATACTCCATCTAGTAAAGGAAACATCGGTATAATTTTGTAGCAGGAGCAGAATAATGTATTTTGTCCAGAATACTTCACAAAAAGAGCAAACTACTTGGGCTATCCAAACAAATTCAGCCTTAGGCAAACACCTGCCATGCACATTTTTAGATCAAATGTTTAAAGTTTGGCAAAATTTAAAGAGAATCTTCTTTTGAGACAAGTAATATCCTAGTTCTGCCTATAATAATATCTACTACCTTTTATGTAATCCAGCACCTTGCATTTTTACTCTATCAGACACCTTAGAAGTAAGTATGGAGAATATATTTGTCTTATGAATAATTATAGTTCTGGAAAACAAGATGAAACTTTAATCATAGAAGTTCTGACTCTCTCTTTACATTCTTGGGTGTAAACTAGGAAAAGTTATATTCAAATTGGTTGAATCTCACTAATTAAAAACCGCAGAGAGGAGAATTAAGTTTGTAATGATAAACCAGTATAGTGCTAGCATGTAGTCACTGGCCAGAACTGGTGGCTGAAGCAGTCCAAGTAGTATGTTATTTACTGAGAAAAAGGCATCATGACTGAATTCCATGTGCTGTTCACTTTGTATTCTTTATGGGGCCACATTCCATTTGATGTTTAATCAAGTAAACACCCCTGATTTGGTGTCCATTCTCAAATCTGTCTGTAATCTGCATTGGTCGAGTCCTACACAGCCAGACTGTGCGATAAAAGATAAGCAGGTGAAAATGTTGGGTTCTTGTGAACTGCCAGGCGACAAAAATAAAAAAGTGTTCTGGTCTAAGTAAGGTACAGTTGCTTCTCTCTACGTGGGATTTTCTTTCAGTTTACCTTTTGTTTACTGTATAGAGAATCCAAATATTGTGATAGCATTAATTAGCTAATAGCTCTGGAATAATGAATTAGGCTTGAAGAGGCCTCAGCTTCAAATAGCATCACATGCTTTTTATCCTGGTTTAATCCCTCAAATAAGAAGTTACAGATTAAAATATTCACTTAATTTCAATCATATTACTACAAATCAGGCATGAATTTAATGAAATATCTTGATTTATCATAATAAAAACCTTAAATGTGAGAACAGAGTAAGAATCATAAGCTTCCACTCCAGTAAGATAACAATGACAGGTAGGTCACACCTCCTTTTCCCAAATTTATGCTGATATTATTGATGATATTAGTACGATATTTAAACAAGGAATTAAACCAATATAGAGCCACATGTCCCCTTTGCTGTGAGGCACAGAGGGGAGCCACAGCACAAGTAAAGGAGAGTAACAGTGATGCCCCAAAGCAGCACTATGGCGAGGGCAGCTCCTTGACAGCATCATTCATTCTCCCCAGCAGCTCACAAAGGTGCCTCTCCAGCAAAGCCATCAGCTCACCGTCTCCTTGTTTGCAGGATGAGGACTGGGAGAAATCACTTGCTGCAAAAGTCCCCTCCCAGCAAAAAAACCTGAACAACCTCACCTCTTTGAAAGCTGTTGCTCCTCCTTGCAGGATTAACTGTTTTGATGCTTGCAGAAACCTCTTCAGTCCCTTTAACAGAAGGTCATTTTCTGGGGACTAACAGCAGACCTCTATCAGCTGCTGCCACGGCAAGTGCAAGAATGACAGAAACAAGGATCCTGGTGCTTCCTTTCCTCTTGCATCCTCAAAATCTGGAGCTTGCTTGTCTTTTGGTTTGTTTGTTTGTTTTTCCTTCAGTCCTGCTCCTACTGCAAAGTAAACAGAAACAAAGCGAATCTCCTACAAATACTTGGCTACTGTGCATATTCCTACACCCTGACCACTGGAGATGCTCTTGTATTCTCTGTCAATGTTTGGCTCGATGTGTTGAGAATGCTTAGGAAACAGCATNTCTGGATTTTTCTGTTTTAAATTGTTCTTTCAGCTACGGGTCTGTGGTTGACTCAGGAGATTGCATGGCACCACCTGGGTTAATGGTTCCAACAGTTTAATCTAAGCTTGCAGGTCACATCATTTGATCAAGCTGTTAATTCCTCACAGACCTGTATTTCTGATTGTGTGCATAAATGTTATTTGTGTTGCAATTAGCACTGTAAAATTAACATTATTGTGTTGTTATGCTAGGCACAATAAAATATATTCAAAATAGGGGATGCATTAGGTGCAGGGATACTTGCAATGGTAACAACAGCCATCTGGACCTGTAATTTGCAAGTGTTTATTCAATTCTTTGAAATGAGAAACATTAGTGAAGGTCTTGTTGGAAACTAGCCATTCTAAACTGTCAGTTTCTCAATAAATATTATAATAATTTTCAAATAGCCAAACTTCAAAATTTTTGAATTTCTTCTGATTCTCTCAAGGCAAAAAAATGGATAGTCATTGAACTGGATAGCCACTGCCCCCTTTCACCATTCACTGACAAGTGCTTTTCTGTGCTCTCCCAACCACCATATTCCTCATCATGACAAGATATCTTGCAATTATTCTACCTTTTTCCAAAAATAAGAATTTTGGTAATCCAACAATAGTTTTCTACTTATTCTGTTTTCCTAGGGCTGAAGAAGAATGTTTTATGAAAATGTCACAAGTTGTTTGGTTTGCTCCTTTCTCACCTGCATTCTTTTTCAGACTCCAGAATGGTATAATGATATTTGAAAATGGTTGAATTAACAGCAGACCTGCAGAAAGAGATAGGTTTCAGTAAAAAAAAGTTTCTTAAAATAAGAGGAAAGGAGCAGTGGTACTTAGAAGAGGTTCTTCCATTTGGAAAACATATTCATATTTGGTTTCAGGTTTTGGCTGTGTGATATTTTTATATTTTCCCATTGAGTTCATCTACGTTCCCTCATGTTATTTTTAATATACACTGGCAGGACTCAAAAAATTATGTACAAAGATCTGTTTTAATGTTTTACAGCCTCATGTACAAAAATGCAGAGTACTCACAGCATCCATAGAATCTAATGGGACTTGAGGAAACTCAGTATCTCTGAAAATCAGGCCATTAATTTTGAAAATGTGCATTAATTACTCTCTAGGCTGTAATAGCTCACTTGATATTACTATAATCTACATTCTTTTGAAAAAGTGTATTTTTCACCTGGTACACTGCACTTGCTCCTAAAGAGCAGTCATATCTTATCATGTAAAAGCTTCTTTATAACTGATCCAATTATTGACCTGTGGCATTGACCTTAATGAAATGTGATATTTCCAAAGGAATGGTACAATCCATTGTGTTAATCTGGTTGACAGGCATACTCTTGAAGGCCTTATGCTAACAATATCTGTGGAATGTATTGAAATAATTAACTTGATGAAGCACTGTGTTTTTCTACTAAGCAATGATTTAGGTGGTTTACATTTCCATTTTCTAAATTGCGAGTAGTCTAGAGTATGGAACAATGTTTGCAGAACTTACCAAAACCCACAGTTGTTTTCTAAAACATTCGGTGGTAGATTTTCAGATCTCGTTAAAACATTTTTTTCTTCTAGATGGAGACCTGCCACACCATGTTTATGAGTTTCAAATACTTGCAGATAAAAGAAAAGCTGATACCAGTCTTAACTGTAGATTATAACAATAACTACTGTTAGCAAATAGCAAAAGCCTGTCTGGTAGGCACTCTCACTTGGAATAATTTCAGTCAAGATCCTTTGCACTGAATGTGATTCCTGGATAAGTGTTACCTTTTCCATGCATCTATATAAAATCTTTTTTTAAAGTAGCCTCACTCTCAGCTGCCGCATTCAGTGCCGTTCAGTGCTGTTAGATGCTTTCACGTCACATGGTTATAGCTAGGTAGATTAATAGGAACTTCTATCTGGAAATTTCTTTCCTGTTATTGTTCTCCCTGAGCAGCTGATGGCTAAGTTAATTCTCTTTAGTTTTGTCATGCACTAAAGCACACATTGCCAAGCTATGATAAGCTTTACACAGGGGAAAAAAAAAGCCCTTGTGTCCATCAAAGTCTTAAACTTGCATTTTAAACTTTGGCCTGACCCGATGTGCCATTCAAAAAAGCTTCAAAAGATTATTTTTTTAAGAAAGGTTCAATATGTCCCGAGGCTATCGGTTTTGAGTTAAACTGGGTGAAGTAGAAATATTTTACTCATCAGCTTTGCAGTCACAGAGTTTGCCTCAGCTAGAACAAAACTGCTGAGGCATTTAGAGAAAATTAACCCCCCATCCTGGCAGCCAGATGTGACTGGTTTCTGATGAATGCACATGAGTGGGCTGAAAAACCAAGAGACTGTGAAATTCCTGTCAGGTCCATACAGCGCAGAATGGGCTATTGACTGCTTTCTATATTTCCCTCCATCATTCTTCTTGAACGCTGCCATTAATTTCTTCTGCTCTGACTTGGGAATATTTTTTTTTCCTTTTTTTTTTTCTTTCCTTCCCACTCCCTCCTTTTTTTGCCTTCTCCCCTTGCTCCGACCCCCCCATTCCCATCGCCGTTGCGGATGCTGCCGATGTCGCCGATGATGTGGTGGCCGCAGCTGCGGGCGGTGCAGAGGAGGCTGCGCGAGGTGCTGGCGGGGCGGCGGAGGCGGCGCGGCCTCTCCATCCAGGCTGGGCTGGCGAGGATCCAGGCAGCCTCTCAGGAGAACGCTCAGAAAATATTAGCTGTGCAGGTAGGTGATTGCAGGGAAGTCGGAAAGATCATTCTGATCTAGATTGAAAAGCAAATGATGGGTAGTGTGATGAAGCATTAAAACCATATCCCATCAGAGTTTTATAAATTTTTAACCTCTTTAATAAACTGGAATTGCATGAAGGATGAATTCAGTAAGTTAGCACATATACCACGCGCAGTTTGGAAAAAAAAAAAAAGAGGGAGATTAGATTTATTTCTCGCAAACCTTTGAAAAGATTATTATAAATACATTGGATATAAACATTTGAAACATAGAGCGGCATTCATATTGCTGCTTCGGTGTTTTAGAAAATGTTAATGTGTCCTGTTCTGTGCAAATATTATTTCTATGGTAAACAATATTGTCATTTCCACTATTTCTGTATTTAATTTCTTTAGAGATTATTTTTCAGAAGTATCACACCTCCCTAGCCAAATTATATGTTGACCTTCTCTTATTTGTAAAAAAGCAGTATGGAGGGGTTATGAGATTTAAAAATGATTTCTAGTGATGTATGCGGTTTTTTTTATTACTTGGTCCCCACATATATATATTTACTAGGGAGAATAACTACTGTACAGTAGAGTTTGAATGTTCTTGTTCTTTTTGTCTTGTGCTGTGGTATCATATTCATATGTCTGTAAAGCCACTCCTTTTAATCTTTCCCCCTAGTTAATGGCCATAACCAGATGGATTTTGTGAAGGGTTTTTAAAAGACTTAAGTAAAAAATTTATTTAGACTTATTCCTTGCAAAAGAAGCAATGCTTCTGATGCAGCTTTAATGCAGCATATCCTTATAAACCCTGGTTTCTAATTTTTAACAGTCAGGCTTTGTTGTGTTATTGCGGAAACAATTTTATTACATTTTAATATTACGTAATTACACTTCCCAGTTAATATCTGATGCATTAAAGTAAAAGCTAACTTGCATAAATTGTAGAATGCCATTAAACTGCATCAGCATCATGATCTGATTTTTGTATCTCACTAAGAGGATTTTTATTTTAAAATTCAAAATTTCCATATATGTTCTACTGCTGCAAAAGATTTAGAAAATCCTAGTCATATTAAAATCAAAGAGTCAAGAAAACATAATTAAGATAAAAATATAATCAGATTTTATACTTTATTAATTATTTGTAATACTCTTAATTGTATGGAAGTTTGGGAGTGTTATATTTGTTAAATTTTGCACTGAACTGTGTGCCATTGGAAACAGGTAAGCTGGGAGCTACACTTTTTTTCATTCAAATTTCTCATTTAGCATTTGAAAAATGGGAAAAGCTCCTTTTTGATTTTGGCAGGGATAGCTGGGATGTTTTCTGTTCTCTCCTGTGTTCCACTACTCCAATGGTGAGTGAAGAACAGAGTTGACCGATGTGGATCCTAAAGCTTATGAATAACGATAGGAGTGACACAGAAGCCACAGGTGGCCATTGGTTTCCTCACACATGGATCTTTACCTTAATCTAACGTTACACAGTATATTAATAGCTGTACCCTGAACTTCATATCCAATTGAACTCTTACGTCAATAGCTAGTCCACGTTACAATGAATGAGTCTGGCATAAGTCCTTCACCTTAGCATAAATTTTTCCATGCGTGCTGTTCATGCTGAGAAGCCGTGTCTGTAAATCTTGTCGCCCTGAATAACTCAACTAGCTGGAGATGGGCCTAAACTAAGCTTTTAGATTTAAGTCCCAGTAACATTTGCTCAGAGCTGAGTAGCTCAGACCTACCGAAGACAACATTTTGTCCAAAGTGTGGAAAACATTCTGTTCCCTGTCTGCTTTCATTATCCATGACATCATTTTCTGATATTCTGATCCTTTTCTGGTATTCTAACATTCTTGCTGTGTTTTTACGCAGTTTGACCAATAATAACTTAAAATAATAAACAAGGAAAATATATAAAATTAAAATGGAAACTGGTTCAGCTAAGATCAATTACCAAGGTGTACAGAAGAGTTCAGCAACATGTTTTTATATTTTAGAGGTCTTGGCTTGGTCATTCCTGTACTGCTGTCTATTGCAACCAGTTCCAGAGTTGGAGAGACAAGAATTGCAGGGCATTAAGTGCACTGGAGGTGCATTAGAAGTGCGTGAGCACTGCTCTGCTCTTCTTTCTTTCTGGGCAGTTTACATACATATTTAATGCCTCTGAAAAGAGAATTCTTTTTTTTTATTGTGGTAGTCAAAGAAAGTTCTAGGAGCTTCATTGTAGATTACACTGACTCTTCAGGTAAACTTAGCTTTCTTAATAATCAAAGGACATCCTATGTAGTAGGAGAGGAGCAAAGACTATTGCTGAAGTCAGTGACAGCTTTTCTTCACATAAAAGTTGCATGGAGATCTCTTCTGGTTGGGGTTGGAAGAAATGTGACAGAGCAATGTGGGGAAAATGTCACCGTCACAGCTGGTGCAGTCCATGTTCTGTAGCTTGCTGGAGAATGTCAGTCCTCAAAAATCCTTCCACAATTTCTCAACACATTTGTAATCCAGCAGGAAATAAGAAAAGTAATCTCTTTAGTTTAGAAAAGAAATATGATAAAAATCTAAACCCTTTTCTCCCAAAAGTGTATAGGCAAGGTATGTGTTATGTTAATGACTTTTGTTTTCTCAATAATGTTTTGGAGTTTCAATAACTTGGCTCTTGAGTAAGTTCAAGTAGCTCTCTAATTGCAACAATGATACATGATGGCAGGTTTAGCTTTATTTAGAAGTGTGGCTTTGCTTTAATCCTGACAGTCCTCAAGTTAGTCCATCCTTCTAGATGTTTTATCTTGATGATAGTTCTACCAGAATTATTTTGGGGGCCAAAGTGCTAACATGATAGCATCATTGCTACCCTCGTTGTAACTTTAAAACATTTCATATATACTTTTTCTGATGATAGCATGACAAAGGTACTGTTTTAATAAATACAAGGTAGGCTTAATTTTTAGTAGATCTGTACTTTTGATAGCCATTCGCACCAGTGCAAAATGATATAAAAATAGACCATCAGGATTCAGAGTTTAGAAACTTCTTGGTTGCAGTTTTACCATTTTCATTAGGTGGAAATTGCTACATAAGCCCCCAGACTGTCACTTTGACTGCAGAATGCTGGGATTATACACTTTCCACAGTTTTACTCAAGTTGCTTGATTATTGTGAAATCTTTAAAAAATTTGTGGCAAAGCTGTTGCAGTTCAAAATAATTCCACTGTACTGAACTACACCAGTTTACACTAGAAGAGAGTTTTGATCTGTTTTGTATTGTCTTTATTAGGGTCATTTTGCAGAGGTCACCAGAAGGAGGACTGTTCTTTACTAAGGCTTTGAAACATTGCTGAATCTACTGGTGGCATCTCAGTGGATGTTGCATCTTACCGGAGGAAATGTTTTCCTGACTGTGCAAAATCTGTGGTTTTCATGGCACCCTGTTCTGCCTCCTTACAGGATAGAGCCAGTGCAGTTCCACTAAAGCTGGGACCAACGATAATCCTACATGTTAAAAGCAGGGTTTGCCCTTTTGTTTTCTGAAAACCACTCATTCTTAACTTGCTTCTTAGCTGTCAGATGGTCGTCAATTTAAGTACATCTTTTGTTCTCTAACTGATTAACACAGGTGTGTTATGGTGTCCCTCAGGGCTGGTGCTCTTCAAAATCTGTACACCTTCTCTTTTATTTTTCTGTTATGGGTTGAGTTATCACCATTTGTGCTGATTACACTCAGTTGTGCCTTCTTTGCCTGCTGATTTCACTTTAGCAGTCTTGCTCTTTCTGCCCTGTCTTGGAGACATATGGGGTTGGATGACAGACAGCTTTTCTTTAGGGGACATGGCAACACACCTTTTAATTAGTTCTAAGCTTTTTGTATTTAGTCACATTTAATCATAGTAACTGTTTAAAATGTTATCCCATGGCAAAACTCTGATGTCTGTATTCTGACATGATTTCCTTTACCATTTTTGGAGTGAAGTGTTCATAACATTCAGCACAACTCCGTTGCATTGAAGTTTTTATGCCACTTATACCTTAGTGCACCAAGCTTCTCGTGCTTCCCATAAACTCTTTATTTTTCAAAGCATCATGCCCAAAGGCATAACCGTGAATATTTCCTGGCATGCATAGAAACATCTGTAGTGGCCTTACCTGGCTGATTCTTCTATGGCTTCACTGGAAAGTTTCACTATATGAAGTAAATGTGAAATGTGGCTGTTGCCTGAAAGCTCTAGCGTGTAGTGGGAAGATGGAGACTAACAGTTCTGCTAGTTGCCTGTCAATTATGGTGGCTTGCTAACGGTCTTTACAATTTTCCAATTTTCTAATATTTTTAACATTAACTTGACCAGGATTGCTGTGGTGATGAATTTAGTTTATTTGCAGGTCTACATTTTCAATATACAATTTTTGTGCAGAAGCATGTATATTTTG